>CM075855.1:2225049-2526881 GCA_037975125.1 Latrodectus hesperus
TATTCATCTTCTTGCAATGCCAAAACTAAGCAGGTGGCTGATTTCTTGTTTTCTTCCAGCACTATATTTTCCAGTAAATAGAAAACTTTCGTTGGTATTATACATTGCCCTTGGATTTTATTCGTAACAGCTGCAATTATTTCGATGGGTTTCGAGAACATTTTATTATTTTCCGTTTTTAACGCTACTTGAAAGCTCATTTTAGTTCAGCTTCTATCTTCTCTCGATAAGCACTGATTAAAACAACTCTTCCTTTTCCTGTTTTGTATTTTGGAATAAAGTCATTATTTATGACTGGAAGTTGGCATCCCGAGTCTACGAGAGCTTTTACTGGAGTAATATCCACGTAAATATCCACATATTGAAGAGGATTTATTTCAATTTCCGTATTTTTTTTCTTTTAATAATTGGGAGCGAATTTCAGCTATTAGAACATCGCTTTTCTTATAATTTGCTTTAAATCTTTTTGGACAGTCTTTCGCAAAATGTGAATCTCCACAAATATAACATTCTTTCACAGTTCTTTTTTCAAAATTGTCTCGTTTCCGAAAATTTTTTAGTTTTTGTTGTCTAACATACGGAGGAAAATGTTTTGACTCAGCCGAATATTTTGTTCTTGTTCGTTATAATTATATCTCTTGAAATATTCTTTGCGTGGAAATTCTTTCGGTTTGACACTAGTATTCATTCTGACATTTTCATAATCATCCAATTTACTTGTTATTTCTTCTGGAGTTCTAAAAATTTGACCAAACATCAATAAAATGTTCTTTAATTTCTAAGGGAACTTTGCGTTTTATTTGATCGGTTATTATTAGATCACATAGCTCTTCAAATGTTCGTATTCCAAGTCCACTGATCCATTCTGAAGAAATAATTTTTCAGTTCATACGTAAAATCTCGCCAGTTTATTTCTGGTTTCTTATGGTGCTTTGTGAAGAATTGTCTAAACTTTTCCTGGGTTCATTTTATACCTTTTGAGAAGTAAACTTTTTACTTTGTCGTAATCCTCGGTGACTTCTTCCTCTTCTCTTGCTATAATTTGTACAACATCATACGGCAATAATCCGATTAAATGCGTAACCCAA
The DNA here is from genome assembly GCA_037975125.1 of Latrodectus hesperus. Taxonomy (NCBI): domain Eukaryota; kingdom Metazoa; phylum Arthropoda; class Arachnida; order Araneae; family Theridiidae; genus Latrodectus; species Latrodectus hesperus. The sequence goes on from CM075855.1 coordinate 2,226,138, forward strand.
AGTTCTTTTTTAATTTCAATTCTTTTAGCTTGTCTTTCGAAGAGGACAAGATATAAACTTATATCAATTGTTTTGGGATCAAACTTCTGTAAAATATTATTTAAATCTAATTTCGCCTATAAAATGAAAATCATTACCAGTATTTCGTAAGTTATCTTCTCCATGTTCGTTCCTTTCGTATTAAACTTAGTTTTCTTAAGCTCGAACTCCATTTCTTGTTTTCGTTTTTCCATTTCCATATTCCATTTTCGTTCTTCAATTTCTTGCAATCTTTTCCGCTCTTCAATTTCATTTCTTTTTCGTTCTTCAATTTCTTCCAATCTTTTCCGCTCTTCAATTTCTTCATTTCTTTTCGTTCTTCAGTTTCTTGCGATCTTTTCCGTTCTTCAATCAACGAATTTAAGAATTCTTTAATGAAATGTTCGTCGTAGTTTTCGCTTTCCGTTATCAATTTTTTTAGTTCGTAAAGTTTTAGATTCTCAGAGTTCTCAATGCCTAATTCCACCGCAATAGTTGGTAAATCTTCTTTCTTTCTTTTTGCGAGGAAAGCCATTTCAATTACTTGTAAAACACAAACAGTCAAATAAACAAATTCACAGTTCCGTTTCAGATTATGTCAGAAACGTCAGCTCGTAATCCTGTCGACTTCGCCAGTGTAGTGTCTGTTCTGTAGAAGAAAGCACAACTTGAACAAATACAAACATTTGTTTAAAAATTAAAACTAATAATTAATAGTATTGTATGTAATAAAATTATAAAGAATAGAAATTTGATTATGTCCCTACAAGGCCAACAGAACAAACACCCAAGGAGAGCTAGCTAAACCTGCTCGTTCGCTGGTCAAAGGCAATCTCTCCCCGCTGGAGCGGACCCCTTCCTCTCCTCTCTCCTAATGACTACAGCGCCATCATGTGAAGAGAATGAAGAGTATCCTAACACTACAATAATTATTTTAGTTTCTATTTTCTTAAACTAATAATTTTAAATTTGACTCAAACGTCTTCACTTTTCTATTAGTGCACTGGTATCAAATAGTGCATATATACAGAGACGCACATACACACACACACACACGTACACACACATATATATATATATAGTATATATATATATATATATATATATATATATATATATATATATATATATATATAATACAGAGGCTAATAGAAAAAATTAAAAAAGGGAAAAGGGAAAAAATGCCCAAAATTTGGTATTATCAACACTATTAAACAAGAAAATATTGCAAAAATACTTGGCATCAAGGGGAATAAAAACAAATATGTTGATTAATCCTATATTAAAATTGCATAGGTTATTTATATTAATGTAAATGAAATCAAACTAAAAGAGGAAAATGTGCCTAATCAGAGGATCTCATAAATTTTGATATATAACTTGAAATTTTATTAGTAATTTAGTAAGTTATTTCTGTTACTATGCCGACCGATCGCTGAGTGATGAGCGTTGCTGACTCCTGAGCTATGGGTCCTGGGTTCGAATCCCGGTTTGGACATGCATGTAACTTTTTTCTCTGTTCTCTCTATGTTTCTCTAGTCTTTCCTCTGTGATGATGTATGAATGGGGCATACCCTATAAAAGGATTTCTAGTGGTATGCCACGAGCTACGCTTCCGTGACATGGTTTACAGGTGCCCGCTTGGTAACGACAAATGAGTAGCAGTTTATAGCCTTGTTGTGACATAGGATTTGTCACCCAAGTGTCCACCATTGGAAAAAAAATTCTGTTACCATTCTTGTCGTTAGATCCTGTAAATTGATGCATGGGGCTCAAATGGTGTAAATTTTGTTCAAGATTTTTCTCTCTCTTTCTCTCTCTCTTATATATATATATATATATATATATATATATATATATATATATATATATATATATATATATATATATATATATATATATATATATATATATATATATATATATATATATATATATATATATATATATATATATATATATATATAGAAAAAATAACTGAAGAATTTCTGTTTTATTTATGTGGAAATACGTGTCACTATGTTTCTGATTATTGGTTTTAGGTTTGAACAAAACTCTTTGTATGCATATTATCTTGTATTTTTATAAATTATTGCAATGATGTAAATTGCCTAAATTGTAAAGATGATACTTGATTCCGAAAATTAAATTGTTTACATATCAACCACTTAAGCGTATTTTATCAAATTAAATATAATTGTATTTAGTTTTAATTCCCTTTGCATACCGTTATTAAATCATTTTTAATAAATAATGAATGCTACCATTAGAACTTAAAATTTAATACTTGAAATCAGAATAATCAATCGGTATAAATTATCATAAAATTATCAAATGGAAATTTAAATTCAAAAAATTTATATTAAAAGTATTTTAATTCATTTCAAGGAATTTAATTTTAACTTATCTTTACATTTTTATTTTTTCAAAAATTTACAGATAAATTTAAGAGTAAGAAATATAGTAAATATTATTTTATGAAATAGGATTTCTATGTCTCTAAAAAGAAGAAAAAACGGTTATTACTAAATTTAGACAAAAGATTATGACAGTTATAAGAAAAATACTTAAAATATTTTATTTTAATTTTTGTCAAAAAGCAATCACTTTAAGCAATCGCATTTGTGCTTAATTGTAATATCTATTTAATGTAATATTTATTTACTGTAATATATTTGTATGGTAAAATATAACATTAAATATTTTCAAGATCTTAGAGAAATAATTATAATGATAAATATCAACTTAAGTCAGAAATAATAAAATATTTAACTTGAATTTACACACAAATATCATGATTTATTTTAATAAAATTCTTCAGCATTATCAGCTGGGATTTATTAAAATTATGTGTCATATACAGAAATAAATCTTATTTTAATACTTACCTTTAAGATATAGAACATTTTTAAATAGGATTTTGCATAACATTTGTGTTTTAAATCTATCATTTTTGAGTTTTAAATTATTTCTCATTTTTAAAAAGTGAGGAAGTATTTTCAATATACTAGTTTTTATAACTTCTTGGCATCACCCAGAAGCACAAATGCAAGTATGTTTATATATTTATAACAAAAGATGTTGCACTATTTTTCTTTAAAAGTTAAAAAATGCAGTTCTTCTCCTAGCTTTTTATATATATATTACAATATAATATAAACAAATCAAAATGAATATCTATTATAAACAAATCAAAATGAACATTCACGGTAATTATGTCTATTTAGCAATTAATGTATTCTATATTTTATTATTTCAAATTAATACAAAGATTGTGTAAATTAGTTAAAAGAATCAATACTCAATAAAAAATATAATAAGCAAAATCAAATAGCTGAAAATATTACAATTAATACAAATAACGAAATGTTATTTATTTTTGCATGTAGTTCAGGATTTTTCATTTTAATGTGGCTAATAGGATAATATACAAATTAAATAGATATTGACCAATTTAACCGTTTTGAAGCTTTAGCTATAACATTTATAAAAATTACATTTTTTCATAACAATTCAAAAAATGTTCAACGCATCATTTATACGATTATTTTCGGTATTTTTGAGGTTAAAGTTTTTAAGCATTGTTTTTGATATCAAAGTTTAATCTTTGTATCGAATTCTAGGACTTAAATATGATTCAAAATATAGGAAAGATAATACAAGTACTATCTGATTAGCAGGTATTACTCACATTTTATCAAACTTTTTAGAGTTATTCGTACTAAGTTCAGAGTGTTTTGAAATTTTTCCCAGAGTTAACTATAATTTAATTAATTTATACAGAAAATTTAAGAACAGATTTTTGAACAGGAAAATCTGTAGGAATCATTAATAGCTATCAGCATTCATCATTTTAACATTTTTTTTCAGTTTTACTTCGTGTACGACAGAGATATTAACACGACCATTTTTCTCTGATGTTTGAAACTATAATGCGAAAATTATAAGTAAACTAGATAGATTTTTCATTTTCTGTGGTTTCTTAACTGATTTATAGACGAAAAATAATAAATAATTACAAAAAAATAAAGAATAATTGACAAATTTATATTATATCATCATGAGAGAAGTAAATAATAACTTTAGAAAATCGCTCAAATCATTGAATTATCACTATAACCATTTCCAACATTCTCCCACCATCGATTTACTATATTACAGACAGACTTATAGGCTATATTTTCTCTAGAAATCTAATGATAGATAAATGGTCTCAAGTATTCAATAGAATTGTGCCACCTTCCGTCACACGAGATTTCTGACTGCTATTACGGATTACTTTGAATCCATAGAGTAGCCAACCTTAAGCAGAGTCGATAAGATAGTAAGGATAATGATATAGAAATTCGATATCATATTTTGGATAATAACAGATAGTATACTATTGTGAAATATTGTTAATCAAATGAATATTACATTTAGCCATGGTATTATTTTTTACAGAATGCAATGAATTCGAAATAATGCCATAGTATAATGTAATTTATGTCACAAAGCTACTTTATAACCCTAAATATCATACACTTTATAATCATATAGTTAATTACATGTCAATTCATTATTATAATCAGATACCAAAAATAAATATATAAAGTTTTGAGAGAGAGACAAAAACAATATGTTATTTAGATATTTTCAAACTTTTAGTTATTAAAACAATATGTTATTATGTTTAATGTTATTCAGGCTGACGAACTGATTAATAATTTTTGAAGAAATATTTGCATGTAAAGGCAGATGTTCAAGTCAACACTTTTCTTATTTTCATAATTCAAAGGTATAATTTTTATAACTAATCTTCTAACTTAATCTTCTATCATTTTCTAACTTAAACTTGTGGTAGGATAATCGATTAAAATTGAAAAAATTTTTGCACACGAGTATATTATATAGCTTAAATCATTATAATTTTAAAAAAAACATTGTGATCATGTTTTATTAAAAATAAGTTAGTGTATGCATTTATCAAAATTTCTTAAAATTAAGCACATATGAAATGATAAACATTACAAAAATACATTATGTACATAAAGAAGTGATATTTAATATTATGTAATTCTTTCCTTCAAGCAACAAATCAGTTGTTTAGTCAACTGGAATTTCATTATAAAGAATACTATTATGTGCTTGAATATAAAACATGTACAGCCACAAAAGTTTCAAGAACATATGACATACAATTGTATGAATGTCAACCAAAAATTTTCCTTGGTAAGAATATCTCGAAAGATAGCGAATCCGTGTGAAAAATAACTTGATATTAAGATTCTTATTCATATGATAATTGCTTTGTATCTATTTGGCAGAAAAACTTTGGCCTTGAAATCAAAATATTTATCAGTTATTTTATCTTGGACCATTGCTATCTTGTTTTTGTCTTCATAAATAATGAAATCAATTCTGAGACTTGGGCTTGCTTATTACCAGCCTTTTACATACTTAATCAGCATACTACCATCTGAGAAACAAATCGTGCTATAATTCTCAAAACATACTTCACAAAAAGGAATTCCTATTTGAAAGGTAAGGCAAATGGGAAACCGGAATCACAAATTTAAAAATTGCAAGGATGTTTTCTCAACATTTTAAATTTAAATTCAAGGTTATTTAAAAGCATTACGTTAATTAACGGGAGTCCAGAAACTGCAAAAACTGCCTCATAGATGATGGTTTTATAACTTTGGAAGATAGACAAAAGGAATCTCTGAACACACTTCTAAGAAGTTTATAGTTTATTTTCATCTGTAAGTAGTTCCCCAAATTAATGAGGCATAAAATATGAATAGAGCAACGCTTTATTGTTATAAATCATTTACGAATATCAGTTTTGACCTTATAAGTATTCCAAGAATTTGAGAAAATACCAAGAAGAATTTTTTGGCTTTTATAGGGTATAAAGAAACAAGGACCTCTTATGAATCATCATAATCTACAAATTTGGAAGGTTAAACAGCATAAAAAAGTTATATCCTTTTTTAATATAACTTAAAATAGCATGAGATTGAGTGCAGTCATCATTTAAGTTCTTACACTGTTCAAATAAATCGGCTTCTGAAGCAAATCGATGGATATTGAGGAAAAATCTCCATTTACTTAGCAAATCATCCATTTTAAGGTTCCAACCAAAAGATTCAGTAACTGAAACTTAAGGACAACTTTTCTCCCAAATTAGACATTTTCTGATATTTTTCAAAAAATATTCAGCAGAGCAGGATTGCAAGATGTTATTGTGATCAAATAAATAATATTCTTAAGAACTTCATTAACCTAAGAAAAAAAGTAAGGCATAATAGTAGGCCATTACGCCTTACTAAAGCCAACTTAATGTCCATAAAAATGAAAAAAGTAATATATTTCTTCCATTTTATTTGGTCAACAAAGTCGTTTATAATAGTAGCTAAATACCTTCAACACAGATTGAGGAAAAACATCTCACTCAAACAACCTGAACTATTAAGTTAACATAAAACTTCTCAAGACAGTAACCGAAACAGGAAAATAGATGTTAGATTTAACACCAGAAATTACAATGTCGATTGCAATATTATCAATGTATTTTTTTGTCTTTTCATCATTATTAGGAAAAAGTATAACACTCGCTCTTTAAAAACTTTCTAGAAAAGCACCAAATTTGTCAAGCAAAATAGAAGAAAAACTGGAGTAAGTTTAGAAGGGTACGTCAATCTAATCTAAATACATTTTTATGTATCTAAATCAAAATGAAAATTTTCACTTGCTGATACCTTCCTCCAGTTGCATTCAACTTTTTATGGATGCAAGATTTTTCAGCATACCAATAAAGAACTATAAAAAAACCACATCATTAATAAAATATACTTTTCTGCAGAATAAATAATGAAGTCTTGAACGCAATGCAAATATACATCAGATCAAGTGCAATTTCGAATGGAGTCCAATGGTATACTTTCTAAGAAAGTAAAAGTACTTCTAGCTTGCATTTTTTAAAACATCATTCAAATTTTATTATAATTTCATTTTGTAACGAGAGAGACTCAATTAGAACAAAAAGCAATCTTAATTTATTTCAATTAATATTCCATTCGGAGATGATTTATACATGCTAAATTAATTTCTCACTTAAAGACTGCCCATTGTTATATGGAAATAAGAAGGAAAAGGGGTCACTTTTTCATGTCAAATTCTTTCATTGAGAATACCTTCCTTCGTTAAATTTCAAGCTGTTATTAAACTGTTTGTTGCATTATTCGTATTTTGTACGTATTTGTTTTATTTTATTACTTATCATATTAGTAATTACTAAAATAATTTCCTTAAAATTACTTATAGCTTTCAATAATTTCTAAATGAATTAATGTCAGAAAGTTCTTCACTATAAAGTAAACTATTTAAGTGCAAAAGAGCACTTACAACTTTTAAATTATGTGTTAAATACAAAAGTCAGCGTTTCATAAATAAATACTTTACAAAAAAGGATCAAGGTAATTTCCAAAGAAAAATTTTAATTTATATAATTCAATATATAGAAGAATGTATTAAATAGTAAAAAATGACTTCAAATCTCAAACAAAAAATTATAAACGATAAAAAATTTTTTATCTCATTTAATATTTAAATTTCTGTTCTTACTTAATCTGCAGAAAAAAATTCCACTATGTGTTTTGTCAAAAATATTTGTGTTTTTTATTCAAAATCAAAAAGGCAATAAATTTGAGAAAAGTAAAAAATATATATAGGACAAAAAACAAAAGTTTTTATAAAAACAGGTTGTTTCGTTGCATTCACATGTGCATTTTATCTAACTTTTCTCCAATAACAATATCATAGGAGTCACAACATTGGAAGCAGTAAATGTTTTAAAACCAAACAAATTATATTTCTTTCAAAATGACTCTTAAAATGCAGCATATCACTGCATTTGAAAGTTCAATCTTATAATAAAATACTTCAAAATAGTTATTATAACAAAACATTTCCTATTTTGTAAAATCAGACCAATATCATTCCGAAAAAATACTCTAGTGCACAGGATTGCGCAATTTTAAAAGAACAATTGTAAAAGATTAGACAAAAAGTAAAAATAACCAAACAATTCAACTATAAGAAAAAAAAATCACTCCTTAAAAAAATTGAGCACTCTTGCGCAACAAATTATTAACTACAATAACTGATTTTAATGTTGATAGTGATAATAACATATTAAAAACAATAACTGATTCATATTCAATGAGAATGTTGAAGGGTTATATTTTAAAATTGTGTGCTAGTTTGTACTAAATATGAAAAGAATGCTTCATTAGCTCTTCTAACTCTGATAAGTAAACGATGCTTCAGTTTCTGTTTTCAAAAGATTGATTCGGCAAGATCAATACTTTGCAGTGTACCTCAGACTTTACATTTGTATGAATTCTTAATGTTGTGATGATAGCATCATACGCGTTAACGAATGTTTGATGAGTAGTTACTCATATAATGCTCCATTTCTAGAGATAAATATTTGACTGAAATGCTTCGCTTTGAAATTTGACTTTACTTAGATTTTTATGCATTTTTTAAACTTTTCTTCTAAGATCACTCCGATTTCTTTCTTATCTTAAAATTATCATTACATATGCTTTTTATGTAATGTAATGTTTTGACTATGATAAATATTACTTAACTTTTCAATAATTCTTTAGATCATATCAATCAATTTAGATTTTATTTTCACATAACTTTAACAAAATCTAAATTTTTGGGGAAAATTCTGAATCGACAATAATAATATATTTTTCAAAATTATTATGGTTTGATAAACTAAACTATAAATATATATACATGTATGTATGTATGCATAGCTTAGTTAATAAACCATGAAAATCTTGATATATGGTTATATATATGAGTGTGTGTCTATAAATAATGGGATATATATATATATATATATATATATATATATATATATATATATATATATATATATATATATATATATATATATATATATACATATATATATATATATATATATATATATATATATATATATATATATATATATATATATATATATATATATATATATATATATATATATATATATATATATATATATATATATATATATATATATATATATATATATATATATATATATATATATATATATATATATATATATATATTATATATATATATATATATATATATATATATATATATATATATATATATATATATATATATATATATATATATATATATATATATATATATATATATATATATATATATATATATATATATATATATATTTTACATATATATATTATACATATTTATGCATATATATATCCCATTTATTTATAACCACACTCTCATATATATAGATAATCAACTCCATCCATTTTTATTCCTTTTAGGAATCACAAAAAATGATATTTGAATTTAATAAAGGAAAAATTATTTGCAAAAATAATTAATATAATACAGATCCAATGACATAAAGATACTCATAATATAAGGAGGAAATAACTATTATATGGCGAAATACCTGCTATTATATGGCTCTATAAGAATATAAAAAAACTCGAAATCTCTTATGTTTAATTTTTAGAAGATTCAAAGTCTAGAAGTTCTCATCACTTTGTTATTTATTGAATTTACTATTTAAAACTGAGTGATCAATTATAATATTTCTTAAGAAGAAACACTTTTTGCAATGATTATATCCTATTCCGAAATGTTATGAAATGTTCTGCTAATAAAATTTACATTTCAATTGACTAGAAAAGTAACAGAACACAAAATATTTAGAAACTATTACAAAATGACAATTTTAGGTATGTTTAAGAAAATACATTTTTTGAATTAGCAATAGTAGTGTAATAATTCAAGAAAAAATATATGAAGCAGACATTTACAATGTTAGTTCTATAATAAAATACTTTTATATATGTGTTCTATAATTTTGTCAATTATTTATACAGTTACAACTTTAATTACTCTAAAATAAGTTCGTATTATCTACACTAAAAATCATTTATTAAATTAATTAAATGCTAATATGGTATGAATTTAATCAGGTATTTAATTCTACTCTTGTTTTTTCTTTAAGAGAAAAATTTTAAAAAGGAATTCCAAAAGTATATTTATTACTTTTTATTGTTGATTTAATAATTAATTTCTTACAACTCTTGTTTTGATAAAAGAAAATAATGATTTGTTCTTTATACTAAGACAGCATTTTTAAAATAGTAATTTATTGAAAGATAACAAAATTATCGTAGTAAATTATAGAATGTAATAACTTAAATGAATCGTATATTATTCACAAAATTAATCTATGCGTGGGGAAAATGGCTAAAATATAGGCAGCCTAATATGATTCTTTAATTTTCATTTTTATCATTAATTCGATTCCCTTGAAATTGTAATACTCTTTGGACATGAATTTTGCAGTATAATAATATAAGTATCAAAATTTATTTTTTAATTTATAGAAACACTGCCTAATATGTCATGTTTGTTTTTTGAAAAAGAATTTCAACTTATTTTTATTTTCAATCATAATTTATCCCCAGTCTCATAATTTTTACTTATTACATTATAATAAATATTTCTATATTTATTTTTATGTATCCAAAAATAACGACATTGAATAAAATATGAATCATATTTTAAAGGAATGTATAAAAAATAGGATAATCCAAAAAACACACACAAATGTGTGTGTTATGCAAAGCCATGTATGTAACATTTGATTTAAAGTTTAAATTCAAAGCAACGGCGCTAGAATTTTTTCGGCACTAGGAAATATAAGCTCTTAAATATTCTTGAATTAGTTACTTTTTCCTCTGAAAATGATATTATGTATCAAAATATGTTAATTCTCCCAGCTTTTAATTTATTTTGCTATATTTTTAATAATATAAAATAGAAAAATAAAATCATTATAGCTGTAATTTTGAAGCTTCATTAAAACTTAAAACATGTTTCATGCCGGTATAGGTAAATATAAGTTCATGTTATTTGACTGTATAAAAATTAAGTTTAGAAACGTACAGTTACTTGTCTGCCTCTTTATATTATAATCACATAACCATATGTGAATAACCGCTCAATTACAAATCACTTTTACTATCGATTTCACTCTTTGATTTTTTACATTTTTACTATCGCTTTTTTGTATTATATAAAATTTTAGTTCAAGCTGTATTTCATAACTAATATACTCCATAATTTTCCCCAAACATATACTAATATATGTTTCGTAAAAATAATAGGGTATAATAGCTATAATTATATAATATACTCCATACTCTTCACCAAACAATTTCTATATTCCCGTAATTCCTGTTAAAATTCCCACAATTTTATTTTGTTAAATAATAATTGGCAATTTATAGCATAACACTTTTTTGAAGAATTTTATGTACTAAAATTAAATTATTTAGTTACATCACAATAATTTTTCTAGTGACGTTAAGAATTCAGAATTAAAATTTTTATCTTAAATAATTTTTTTCATTACTTAATCTCAATTGGATTTACTTACTGCAATTACTGAACGTAAATGTTTGTTTAGAGTATTAACCATTTTTCCATCCCAGAGTTTATTAAATGTTTTGTTATCTGTCTTTTGTCAGCACGAAAGAATTTGACAAAGCATGCTCTATGATCTAAAAGATATTTTACGATTTTTCTCAATGTCAACCCTGTTTTATCTTCAAAGCTGGTATCTCTTAAATAATTGTCATTTTCTAATGTCATAAGATAGAAAATACAGAATTACATCAATACGCGACAGACATATAAGAATGAAAAAATCACCCCGGTTTTAATTTTTAACAGTGGTAGAAGAAACGAGACTTTTTTCCTCAAAAGTTGCAGTCCTAACACCGCTAATTATGTTCCTCTTGCAGTATATTAATTCCAATAAACGATTAAATTAAAAATCAAGCATTTACTTATTGTGAACATTAATAAAAAACATTCCACATGTTAAAACAAGATTTAAACACATGTGGTTTAAATCTTGTGTATAGTCAAATATATTTCATGCTCTTTAATAAATGAATGCTTATTCTCAAAAATCAACAAGATGTCCCTCTTTAATTAATAGATCCTTTTTTATTAACAGTAAAGTATGAAAAAATTCTGATTTCTATTGGTCACAAAGTTTTTCATAAGCAAGATTTGCAATCCTAAAAATTGTATTTTAATTTGTTTAATTTTGTGTTGTTTTAGAAAAAATACTTTTCTCTCAATGTATCTAAAAATAGCAAATTCTACTTCGTAATTTAAATAGATGAGGGTGAATATTAAGATTTTTAATTAATACAAAATAGTAAGCCCAGTTGTTTTGAGACTTAAAAGTAATCTAAACGCCAATTAATCACACACTAAGAAATTATATTTGCTGAATAAAATTGATTTCGAAAATACATTTTCATCCAAGTTAAATGAATGTATAAAATAAAATATTCAAAATATACTTAAGTAGGTAGTTTAGTTAATACTAACTCCTCTTTTGATTCTTTTAAGATTGCTACAGAGTAATCAAATGCTTTAATCTTTCTAGCAAATTTATTTTAAGGGAAAAATTAATATCAACTATATATATATATATATATATATATATATATATATATATATATATATATATATATATATATATATATATATATATATATATATATATATATATATATATATATATATATATATATATATATATATATATATATATATATATTTATATATATATATATATATATATATATATATATATATATATATATATATATATATATATATATATATATATATATATATATTGCAAATTTTAAAATTGAAATATTATAGAGAGTAATTTAAACAACATTAACAACATAAGGCTTAAAGATCCAATTATAACCATTTAATGTAAATTCAATCAAATATTTCTTAAATATTCATTTGTTAAAAATTTGTTCATGAATAAAGAAATATTATAATATCAAAAAAGAGTTCGCGGTGCCTTATTTATTTTTAGTTTCGCGTACACACTTAAGCCATCAATGATTTATGGCGAGCATCCAAAATGCTATAAGATATTGATTGTTTTTAATAATTAATCAACAAAATAAAGATTTGAAATCATAAATTTCATCTGTTAGATGAGAAATCTCGCATGTTTCTTATACAGTACAATAAATAAATACTATGTAATAGGACAAATTCCTCTTAGATATAAATTTTTTTAACCAATTATCATCTCAAAATTTTCAACGTTTTTAAACACCATATGCACTTTCTTAAAATATAGTGTAATTAATGCTCAAAAAATCTTTAAGTTATACTTTGGAAAAATTTTTAAGATTTTTAATTAATACGAAATAGTATACCCTTTTGTTTCGAGATTTATAAGTAAACTAAACGCCAATTAATCACACACTAAGAATTTATATTTGCTGAACAAAATTGATTTCGAAAATTCATTTTCATTCAAGTTAAATGAATGTATAAAATAAAATATTAAAAATATACTGAAATAGGTAGTTTAATTATGGCTAACTCCTCTTGATATTTTTAAGATTGCTACAGAATAATCAATTTTTTTTTATTTTTCTATCAAATTTATTGTAAGGGAAAAATTAATTTCAGCTCTTTGGATTTTCATTAGGAAAACATTTAAAAGATGAAAAACAATACTAGCTAATTTATTAAAGGAATGTAACATTTTAATATTATAAATTCAAGCATAGGGAGAAAAGTAGAAAGTAGGAAACTAACTGAAAGAATATTGATTTTAATAAGAATTCATAAAATGGTAGTTGTTCAAAAATTTTATATTAGTTTTCAAAACTTTAATTCTAAAATGAATTCTTGCTTAAACTTCACGTTGAATACAAACTATGAACTTAAAACATTTATATTTAACATTATTTAAGTGTGAAACTCCTAAATTGGTGTTTATTAAACATTTATTTACATAAAATACTCATTGGTAACGTATTTTTAACCCATAGCCACAAAGACTCTTAGTATAACAATGTAAATGTCTAGAGCAGAAAAACAAATATATTTTCAAAGCTGAGATGTAACTTAAGTTTTATAGTTTGTCAGTTGAGGTAATGAAGATGACAAAATAATTGATAGTTAATGCTTCTATGTTTCATATCTCAGATTGAATCCAACAAGAAATTAATTTAATTTCATATTTTTATGTATGTTCATGATAATGTTGCTCATGATCATGTTGCTCATGATAATGTTGTTCATGATAATGTTTGTTCATGATAAAAATAACACTGATAACAGTGTTTTTCTTTTTTTTCAGATCTGTTAAGATTAAGTACCAGACGACAGATTACTTTCATAGCCTTCTCACCTATTTGCAATCTAACCATGCTGCAATGGCAACATTTCCGAGCACCACAGATTTGGGAGATCCAGACCATCAAACCAGCACAACTCACTCAATCATCAGACCCACAAATTTACCCCCCGTGTTTTTCCCGCCCTTCATCAGGCCGACGACTTTGTCGCCAGGACACGCAGCCATCTTGGAAATGCACGCCAACAGCTCTTCCAACGCCATCATATATGTTTTGGTAATGTATTTCTTACGTGCATTAATAAATATCGAAAATTCTAATTTAATATATAAAATTAAGGCAAGATTTAATTCCTAGTTATTGTGCCGAAGGTAATAATGCAGTATTTTAATTAATGAGCACAGTTGTTAAAAATATAATGCTTCACTATGAATGTTTTTAAATGAATGGATTTGTATATTTCCTTATTTTTAAACAGAAATGTCTATAAAGATGAGCACAAAACTGTTAATCTATTCAACTAATAATTTCCAATTATTTATTGGTGTCTATTAGAAAATCTGTAATAACTCTTTTTTTTTAACATTCAATGAAATTAAAATACATTCAGCTTTTTTCATACATATTTTTTTTAATTCAGTTTCAATTATATTTGCAATAGGTGTCAGAAAATAATATGCCTTGTCTATCTTTAATAAGTATCTACTTTCTTTAAAATATGGAAAAATTGAAAGTTTTCTTAAATGTCAAATATTAAAATATATTTCTTTACATTATTCATGTATCACACCGTAAATTCAAATACATTGAAAATCACTCGAATTGAATAATTATAGAAAGATATATTCCAGTTAATTATCCTTTCATAATCAGTACTTTAATGTCAGTAAACCATCATTGAGTGAAAATCAATAACAATATCAATTTATGCAATTCTTATGAAATCAAAGTTACTGTAATCATCGTTTATAGAAAAATGTTGCTTACATTAGTGCTTAAATTTTCATCAAATCGAAAAGAACTCAAATTACAACTATAATACGTCATTATAAGATATTAATATTCAAGATTCCATAATATTGTTTACATTTCAAATAATAACGTAAACATTAAATGTTGTTTGATTTACATTTTATATACACTTACTTGATCAAAATATAATCAAATTGCAGACTATTTTAGCTATGATTTTATTAAAATATATTTATGCATATTAAAAGAAAGTAATGTCATTAAACAAAATAAATATAATTGAAGTTAATATGTTTTGCTTAAATAATTGTTCATTGGAAACTATTACAAATAATTACTTTATTTACGTTAATTTTTTCATTCATGTGACTTAATATAATTCTAAATAAAAGTAAGCTTCAAGTGATATTTGTTTTAATAAAACTATATAAAAGAAAGAACTATACAAAATAAATATAATTGAAGTTAATATGTTTTGCTTAAATAATTTTTCATTGGAAACTATTACAAATAATTACTTTATTTACGTTAATTTTTTTATTCATGTGACTTAATATAATTCAAAAGAAAAGTAAGCTTAAAGTGAAATTTGTTTTAATAAAACTATAAAAATAAGTATTTATTTTTGTTTATATTACATACAACGCAAATCAGTTTACTAGCTAACATTACCATAGAAAGCAAATATTTCTCCTAGAAAAAAATATACAGTTAAGCATTTGCTTGCAGCTATTTGAAACGTAATCAGCATATTCAAAGCTTGAAACTTGAATTAAATGACAAACATTATTCGGATGTATGTTAATATTTCAAAATATTATTCTTTTACAGTAGAAAAATAATTTCAAGAGCTATAATATTTATTCACAAACTGAAAAATAAAATAATAAAATTGTATAAACAATCCAAATGTTGCTTAGAAGAGTCAGCACATTCAATTTTCTAATTCTATGTCAGTGAAAACTTAAACGAAATGAACATATTAAAAAAAAACTTAAGCAAAAATGTATGATTAGACATTCTTAAATTTAGTAATAAACATCAATGGTTGGTGAATCTTTATCCAAAATATATAAAAGGTACAGTTTGTAGAAATGAAATTCGAAGATTTTTTATAAGTTATATGAATTTCAGAAAGCTTATCGTTAATATTGTTTTCTTAAAACAAAGACATAGGTGTTATAAGCTTGTAACTAGAACAGTTAACACTTATTTTATCACAAATAAAGATGCAAATGATTTATTACATATTAGAATAAATAAATAATTTATCTCTCTCAAATATATCATATGCAATATAATTTGAAAGCACAATATATGTCTTTCATTTTTATGGCAATTCATTTTATGCACTTGTATATTTACACTTGCCTAATTAGATCTCTTACATTCATACACTATACGATTAATACTTTAAGAGCACAATTAAGTTTTTTTTTTAATTTGCAAAGAAAACATTATTTTCTTAACATTACTATTAGGATACTAATATTTCAATAACTACTTTTAGTTATGGATAAATTTGGCAGAAAAAAAGCATTTTCTGAATCAAAACCTTTAGTCCAGGTGTGGCCAACCTGGGCTCGCGACCCATATGCGACTCTTAGAAGAATTATTTGTGGCTCTCGATAAATTTTCTCGAGAGAAGATTAAGCTCTACAATTAAAATACAAGTCGTCGCCGATCAATAATTTCAGAAATTTGTACTAGAATCGAAGTATCCTGAATTAAAAAAGACAACTTTTCGAAATACTTCGATATTCAAAGCAACCTGCTTATATGAATCATTTTATTTCTCTTTTAAATTCGTGAAATCCAAACACCGATCAGTAGTAACTAACCAACATCTCAAAGAATTACTAAGAACTATTTTCACCAATTAATCGCCAAATTTTAAAGAATTATCAAGAAAAGTAAAATAAATATGGTTATATATAGTTTTTAATATTTAAATTCAATGGACATATTTTGTACTTTTATTTTTAGATTCAATAAATATAATTTCTATAAAAAAATTAATACCTTTTTTGCATATCTTTTATAAGTACTTATTTAATTGCGGCTCTCGAAAAACACCAAATTTTGAAAATTGGCTCGGACTATCAAAGAGCTTGGCCACAGATACTTTAGTCCATAGATAGTTGAAAATATTTGATTTGATTGCAAAAATACATTAAGTATCATTTAGTATGCTAATGTTAATTAATTTGAATCACTTGCTTTTATTTTTAGGTAGTCCTGGGTCTGTACGTTTTGGGAATGACCATAGTAGTCATCAAATATGTCAGATCCGAACGCTATGAAGCCCGATTAACTCGTCTGTTTCACAACTTAATGCAGCGAGATAGGTTCTTCAGGCTTTCCCGGAGGCGTTCATCCTTACCTAAATGTGTCCCACCCACAACAGTCGTAGAGGATGGCTTAATTCTTTGCCCCACACAACCGGTACTAGATATTAGTGGAACACTACACACATCTGATACAAATGATGAAATAGAAGAAGAAAGTAAAGTTTAACACTACACTTGAACACTCAAGAAAAAGTCTACTGTTGTAATCATTAGGAGAAACATCAAAGCCTTGACTTTCAAACATGCTTATGCAACTGAGAAGAAAATCAAATACATAACCTTCCGTTTGGTTAAATAAGTTTTAACTTCGACAGACTGTTGTTAATACAAAGCTTGAGTTTAGAATTCTGTATGCTTTTAGAATGATTCTTTACACTTTGTGCCAATGATATTTGCAAAGAACAAAATATTTATTCATACAAAATACTGAAATCTATATTGCACTATCCCGTCCAAATAATAACATATGTTGACGCACTTTCAAAAAGAATGCAGTTATAAAATAAATAAATTATTTCAAAAATATCAAAAAATAAAGTTATAAATGTCAATAATTATAAGTAAACAATATTTGTTATATATAATTCTTAAAACAGTATTTATGATATTTCCTACTGAGATTCACTATAAATTATTGTTTGTCACATTAATCTGGAAATATCTTATTGTGAGGGTGTAGATATGGTTCAGCTGGTATTTTATGTGAAGTTTTTTTTTTAAAAAAAATACGCATTTATTAAATTAAAATTTAAAACTAATGCATAATATGTGTATGTAAAACGAAATTTTCTGTCATATAATGGTTTTAAACAATATTATTCAGTTTTTAGCTTCCAATTTAATTCCCCAGATTTCTTCTAATTTCTCTCCTTATTTCTAAAATTTGAAACTAATTTGTAATTATATATTTTTTTAATAATCATAAAATATTTGAGATTTTTATATTATTAAAAATAAGTTTCTGAATGGTTAATTACAAAGTAAATAATTTTTTACCGTATATCTTTTACCGTGTTATTTATAAAAAATATTAAAAATATAAATTTTAGCGTATTATTATTAAGAAAACTTCCTCTTATTTGCAAAAATTATTTTAAGCACTTTTAAGGGCTCTTTTTGAAAAACTTAAAAATTTAAAAATTAATCAATCCAATATTTTAATTAATTAAATTAAATTGGTAATTTAAACCATTGATAAATATTTTCAAAATTATGCAATGATATATTCACATTCATCATTGGTAATTTTTGAGTACTCTAACTTGTACATAAAAATTGCTTAATACATTTTTTAATTTCTTGTATGCTTAAAGTATTTCCACAAACAGGTAGGTATTTTACCATGCATATTATAGATAAATATAATTGTATTCATATGTTACGAATTTAAAAATTTTCTTTAATTTTTTAAATACCTCTATACATTTTTGAGCAATTATAAAAGCCATTTTAAGTAAATATTTCGAAATATTTCTCATTAAGGAATATTTTTTAAAATAAATTGCTTCATTGCAATATAAAAAGTGAAAGAAGCGCGTAAGATACTCATAAAGAATAATATACAGAAAATTAATCTAATTAAACGCTAAATTTAAACCACTGGCATTAGGAATCACTTTTCAAACATTCGAAAATTACATCTAATTCCGTTTTTAAAATATTTGCAAGCACTATTTGTGTCTGATAAGATACATATCATTTCATATGCGTCAGAATAAACTTTGCAATGAAAAAAGATGTTTGCCTTTCTATATATTTAGTAAAGATAACTGCTATTTTTTATCAATTATCCACTTGAAATAGTTGATTAGGATATACCTTATATACATCTCGTTATCCTCAACTATATGAAAAAAACAATCGTACAAAATGTTTAGCATTGTGTCCTATGCTTGTCATTTGTCACTGTTCATATTTTACAGTAGCTCAATTTCTGAGCAAAACAATTGTAAAATGTAAATAAATATATACATATATAAAACATTGTAGTTCTTTTATCGTCTAGAATACGATTCCTTGGAACTTGATGTTTTAAACTTTGCATCAAAATAGATTTTGCAGGATAAGATTTATAGTGCCAAATTAATACTTTTTTCGAATTAATGTTTAAAAATGTTCATTTGGTTATAAGCAAATTATTTTACTGCTTAAATAGAAATAGTTTCTAACAAAAACGAGCTTTAAATTATCATTTTAAGGAATTATTCCTAAATTTTACTTAAATTAGGGATTTTTATGCGTGTTTTTAATTATTAACATACTATTTTGCAATATCAGTGAGTAAGAAGAACAAATTGAATTTATAAAATCAAATAATTATTTATTGAATCTTAGTAATTCGTCTGAGATATAGGAATAAAATTTGAATAAAAATTATAAGTACTTAAATTCAAAGTATGTCTAAGAAATTATGAAACATTTTAAGCAAAGTTGCTTATAATATAAATCAATTATGTGTATAAAAGTATATTTCTTAATTATATTTTTTAATTATATTAAGTATATTTTTTAATTTAGTACGTTCTTAATCACCATTAAATTTTTAGCATTATTAATTATACTAAAAATTATAATAATTTTTGGGTTTTCATAAATTAAATTTAGGAATTTACTTCAAACTATTATAATAAATAAATATGAAAATTCACACTAATTAAAATATTTGAATTGAAAAACTAATAATGAAGTTTATTTCATTGATGATTCATTATTTTTTATTGGGAAAATGTTAGTTTTATGAAAACACAAGTGTTCCATAAATTATTGGTGGATAATTATTTAAATATTTATGCTTTAGAAAAATAGCCACATTTTCCAGAAGAAATGCATTTAATGTATCTCCATTCACCATATGTAATTTATATTTTATGTATATGTCAGCTAAAATGATTGCATTTCACACATTTCAAATTTGGCACACATTGTTGTAATTTATTCATTTTCATGTTTTACAAGCAACGATATTGCCTGTATTTTCCATTATATAAAGTGTCATCATGGTTTTATTTTACAGCATAAATATTTTACATGTAAAGCATACCTCCTTGCAGAATATAACAAATATTGCATGATTTAATATTTTTTTCAACATTATTTTATAAATGAAAATATTATTTTTATCATATCTTCATTGTATAAAACTTAGTAGATATACAGTTTTGTAGCTATATATCCCGTATTTTAACAAGTGTTTTTGAAAACTATGTAAATAATATTGAATCCATTTCTCAAAAGAAAAAGAAAACATTTATTGAAAAAGTTGTATCCTTATAAATTTTTGCTAAGCTTATCATTACAAAAACAGGTATATTGAATATAATGTTATGTAGTTTTTATGAAAGTACGGGTTTCATCATTTTACTTTATAAGATCCGTACAATGCAAAATAAACCAGTAGTATTTTACAATGTTTGTCAAAGAAAGTTCCTCTAGTGAAAGATGTGTAAAAAAAGATTTTCAATAAAATGCTTTTTGTTGCTGATATATAAATAGTTGCTAATTTTAAATCTCACCAATCATATAGAATTATTTGTGATAATTTAACAATTAAATATATTTCTTGCAAAAGTTGTTGATTAAAAAATGATGAATTATATGAAGTTTATTTTCATCAATTATACAAGTTTTGATTTTAAGAAATAGATAAATGCATAGAGAGTTGGTATTTTGCATTACATTATTAGATAAAATTTCTGATTAACAATAATGATATATTTATTGTTAGAGTGATTATAAACGTTAAAGGAATTTTACTATGTCACATTTGGTCTATGAATAGGTAACAATCATTTAGCAAGACAAAAGTGAAAATCTATAAATTTTTCCTTTCAGAAAGAAATATTCTCTTTGATCTATATCAGCATATTTAATTAAAACTCTTATGTATTCAAAATTATATTATATGTTGGCATTTATTAGTAAATCTTATATAAATTGAAAAATATAAAATATTATTTTTCAAAAAAAAGATCTTATCTAAGTATCTTTAAAAGTAAAGACATTTTTCATATATTATAAATATCTTTATTAAAACTAGACATTAATTGTAAAATATTATTTTTCGCTGCTATATAGATGGTTTTTTTTCAATTTTTTTAATGTTTCTTTTTTTTTTAGACATGTGCAAAAGAATCTGTTTTATTGCATTTAAAGTGAAAGCATTTATTCTAAGAATTTTTAACTTTTAATGTTTATAAAATCATTTATTCATTCAAAAAACAATAGTTAGTCGCCAAGAAAAATTATAATTTCTTATTACGTACTACATTTTGATAAATGAAAATATGTTTAAATATAGTATACTTATTGAAAAAATATATATTTATGACTTTTATTGAAAATTATCGAAGTTCATGATTATTCCTCTCCATTTTTGTGTGATGCATAGTTAGATTTATAAAGATGATGCACGAACACAATTTTGTGCTTATTGTTGTAAAAATGATCTGTTCACTACTTTAAGTGTTTTCATATATTGTATATGCATAAAAATGCACTAGCAATAAGATTATAATATATTTATCAGATTAGAATTGTAATTTGAAAGGAACAAGCTTGTGAAGGAAATGTCTGGAAAATATTGTTTTATTTTCTCCTGAAAATATGTTCTTATTAAATGTTCAAATAAACACATTTGCCTTTGAAATTCATATGATTTTTTTAACATTGCAAACATCCGTACTTTCTGTCTATTCACCAACTATTTCTGATTCTATATGAAAGTAATATTCACCATATTTCTGAAACACACATTTATTATTCTCGCACAGGTGCCTTATAAACCCTGATGCCAAATTCTGAGATAGGCGATTTTTTGCCAGATTTTCTTATGTATCGTTTTTATTACGTCATATATATGGAGACCGATAAGAATTATGCACAAAATTATATTTTGGTAATCCTAGTATTTACGTCATCGTGCACGTCACGATACGTCATCTTGGCAACATTTCTTCATCACCAAAAAAATTCAGAATTTGGAATCATGGATTATACGGCACTTGTGCCATTATTCCTTAAAATATTATTATTTCCATTCAGGAACTTAAAATTTAATATAACTCAAGCCTAAATTTATTAAACATACTTGTGGTTGTTACAATTGTTTGGGTAGTTATTAGAAATATTATATAGAAAGAGACATTTATTTTATTTTCAGATAAGCAAAAGCCGTTTTCACATTAAAGTTAAAAGTTTCAACTTTATATAGATATTTGTAAGGTATTACTATAAGCAGATGTAAACAGAACTATTTTTGAATGCTACTATTTCCTTGCTACTAGAGAAAACTTTTTGAAATAAAACTTTATTATAGGTATTTGTAGAACTTAGAAATTGAACTTTTGTTGTCCATTCCGATTGAAATTGTCCTAGCAGTCACTAAATGGACACTGAAAAAATCCATTAATATGTTAATTTTTAATTTTCATATATTTGTTTATTTAACAATTGCAAATTGACTCAAATACACATTATTCCTCCTTTCAATTTTCATAGGAATCTTGAATGGAATATGGAAAGCATACATGAATTTTACAGATTACTTTTCATACATTTCATGCAAGTATTATAAAGTTTAGTTTCAAGAAAATTTCCCTGAATAATAAAAAAAACATGAATGCCGTAATTGTAATTTCTGTATTTTGTCAGAACAAGTCAAGAAGGATTTCCTTGCTAAAAACTTTTGTCTTTTTCATGTTTTACTGCTGCTTTTTGTTCTCTATTCACACTTCTGTTCTCTTTTGGTTATACAAAAAACATTAAAATCTGTATTTTACTGCAATCTTGTTTCTGAAATAAACTGCTACATTTTACTTGAATCTGGAAAAAATTAGCATTTGTTATTATCATTTCCTTAAATTCCTTATATTAAAAATCTTGCTAGGGCATTTCACTTTTTCTTCTTCATGTCCTTGATACACATTATAAACTACATTTTGCACCAAAACATGAGCTAATTTTCAGAAATCAATTAATATCAAAGAGAATGTTTTTGAACGCGTTGCTCCCGAATATATCTAAGTATGTAAGTTCTTCACCTTAAAGTTATTCGTATATTGACGTAGATATAAATATATTATGTTGATTAATTTTTGACAATATAATCAGACATATGAATGATAAAAAATTAAAGTTATCATAATATTTTACCAATAATGCTTAATATTACTAATTTAAAAAAGTAGCTAAAATATTTATATCTAAATATATTATTTATTCAAAATGTAAAAACTGTATTCAAGAGCAAAACAAATTATCACCAGTACCCAGTAGTATCATGGCACAATATATATAATAGAATTTACTAATGTCTGACAATATCCTGACAACAATTATTTCATGAATTCTACTTAAAAATTTACAATATTAGAGAAGTGTGAAAATCTTTTCTGAAAGGCAAGTGGTAAGACATGCCACATACACACTAAAATATTCATATTTGGTGATTCGGGTGGATATCGGAAATATCTGAATCAGAAGACTGGTATTGAAGCCATTGGCAAGAAACTCTCGTTATATAGAATATAGCAGTATTTTACAGAAATCGCAGGTCCATCTAAATGCACCATAGTTGTGAATGTTTGTAATTAATAAGACTAGGTGTTCGTATATGTTATGTATCAGATTCATCTCTTCATGGATCAGGAGTTTTATATCACGACTGCTGCTCAAAATCCATATCCTCACTCAGGATCCACTAATGTAAATAGTATCCTACTAAATATTCCATTAATGAATTTTTTTCTAAAGGTTCACATGACTATCAACTCCATTATGATGGAAATGCGACTCCCCAAATTAAGCAACCTGTTTCCAGTCAGGGATACTGTATTGACTGATTTTGGCTTGTCGTAAAATTTCGAGTTTTTTTCTTAAAAAATGCAAGTGCTAGACTTTGGCTCCAAAATCAAATATCAATGATGATTCTCTGAAGAGTTCCCCCGATGACAATAATTGATGCCCTAGACTTATAATTCACAACAATTTATTGAATTGTTGCTCTATTTGGTCTAAAAATTCTCATCAGTCTCATTATTTTAATTTTTATTAGTCACAGCTGTCTGCGATATATAATCAACATTCATATTCGTGAATTGGTCAATTTTAACCGAATATAAAGCCCCATTCTAATTAATTTAAATCTTGGTAATCAAAAATTGTAATGATACTAATAAAGCTAATTTACAAATTTTTATTACCTTACACAGGTGTTCACTACCACATCGTATGGTTAGTTTTATAACTTCATTATTTCCTTATACACTCTTATGTAGATTTTTAATTCTTGAGGGAACATTTAAATCTTAATTATTTATGCATTAATTAAATGTGCTTAAAGTACACTGTATAATTAATTTAAAATTAGAAACTAATTATTGCTTACAATATTTATTTATATTTGTATTTAGAGTTAATATTTAATTAACTTTATATGTACGTTTTCTTTAAAGACAAAAGGTAATAATTCTAATTCATTTCTAAATAACGTTTTTGACAATAATTTTGATATCCTTTTGTGTTCTTTTACCATTATTAGATGCATTAATTATATATGTTAGTCTTGCACCATTAATATCTCTGATTTCCATTATAACGTCAGCTTACAACAGTCTGTGACATTTATCTTGTCAAATTATAGGTCTTTAGTAGAACATTTAAACAGACACTAAGTAATCACCTATTTGATTTTTTAATTAATATTCATCTCAAATAAACTACCGTATATTTAATATTATGAAAATATTTTAAACTAAAACATAAATATAATTTAAATAGCTAAAAAGATTTAAATAAAAATTTACATTTTGAAGTCTAAAGTAAATTTTATAAACGTACTTAAAGGTAATACATTTCTTTATATATTAATTCTATTTATAGTGTTTTTTGACTGAAAAAATAAATAAAAATTTAAAGCTTGATTCCTTATTGAGAAACTGATATGCATATACATACATAATTATTAAAATAAATATTTGAATTTTTACCCCCGTTTAAGAATAACACCAATATTTTCCTCACTCATTACTGTTTAGAATCTAATTATTTATGTTATTAACTATTCAAAGTTTTGATTTAAATTCATTACAATTAAACACAAGAAAAATTCATAAAAATGGAAGCAATACTCTATAGATACATAAAATGGTGGACAAATAAGACAGAGATTCCAAAGATAAATTGAAAAGTGAATTCATTGATAAAACCTGCATGGGGAAATTAATCACTGGCTAGCATAAAATAGGAGCGATGTTTCTTTCTGTAATTTTATTTTGTAATTCCATCATCTTAACTTTTTCTCGCTATAAATTTATTTGCATAAATGATTTAAATTTTAATTAAATCTTATGCGAATACACGATTAAAATATGCTTAAGCCGCGATGCAAATCATTCTGGAACTTTGTTCTCCTCAAGAACGGAGTGCCAGTCATTTCCAGTTAATTAAAATTATCCTTAATATCCAATATACAATATATATATATATTTATATATATATATATATATATATATATATATATATATATATATATATATATATATATATATATATATATATATATATATATATATATATATATATATATATATATATATATATATATATATATATATATATATATATATATAATAGATTATTTTAGAGTATATAATAGAGTTTTTAGCTATAGATTCAATAACTACCTTACTTGCGATAAATCACACTGCTGGCCACCGTAAATGCAACACCCTGAAGGAAGTATGCAAATAACTTGAAATTAACAACATGCGTTAGCGGAGGTGAGATATGCAAATGATTTGAATTTCAGTGCAGACGCACATCACGCACAGCTGCGGTAACACTTCAAAGCGCTATTTAAGGTTTGAAGGTTTCGGTGTTTTCAAGTTCGACAATGGTGTTTTTTTTTTTTGTGGTTTTTTTGTGTTTTTTTGTGTTTTTTTTTTCTCAAAAAAGCTGTCAATTATGCCTGGTAGAAAACAGCGATTGTTTTTTGATCAAGTATCCAAGTTCGACAGAGGAAGGATAGTGGCTTACCGAGATGGTAGATTATTACCTTTCAGTGTAGTCATGTGTCGACTATAATCTGGTTGTTGATTTTGGTATGAGCCATACTTCATAGAAGTCTATAAATTTCATTATATCATTTGATACTTGGTCAACATATTATCTGCAAAATAAATTTTGTTTTGATATCTTTTTTCTTTCTTGATGTTGCAATTTGGGTGTCCAGCAGTGTACGTACATAAAATAACAATTATTTGACTTAGAATATGTTTTCATGACTAATAGTTTAATTAAAATAAAATATCGAGAACCTCTAATTTATTAAACTGTACACTTTACCGCAGCATTTTTTGTTTATTAAGGCTAACAAAATCAAGAATGTAACTTCATTCAAATAGAAAGTTTTAAAAAAAGTTTTGGTGCTTATTCAGTTTTGCAAAATTAGGAAATAAGATATAAAAAGTCAACATGATTAAAAATATATCAAAATCAATAAAAATATAAGACAAATTTTCAACAAAATTTAATTTTAAATTTTTTTATCATAATTTAAAAATCTAATATTTTATAAATAAATAAACAAAACAATCTAAATATTATTGAGTGCATTCAAAATTCATAATAAAATTAATAATGTGTTTTGAATATTAATCTTTATAACACTGTAAACTTAATAGAAATTATGCATTGAAATGAATTTAGTGATATTATACGCATTTTTTTCCTGAAAAAAAGAATAACGAGAAATAACTATATATGTTTTCTAATATAAAATATGAAAACAATAAAGCAATTTTATTGCAGGGAAGTTTATGTAAAGTTTACTATAAAGTAATTTCCTTTTTTCTAATTTATATTTAATACTATTAAATCTAAATAACTTTAAAGAATTGGTAGCTGCTACGAAATACAAAAATTCAGTTATTGTGCATTAAGTTTTAATTGGCCCAAATCTCATCCTAATGAATACAACATTTCTGTTTTCTGATTTCAATAACAATTATTTTTAAGGATGTGTTTGTATAGACTTTCTATTAAAATACGTTTTAAATTTCTTTTAAATTTAAAACAAAACATTGCTTACTCATTATTATAAAGCACATATCGTATCTTCATCAGTAGCTTTATAGTAAAGGAACGTAATATTTGATAATACAATTATCAGGAGCAAGCCTCATGTACTTTTTAGCTATTAATTCTTATTGACCCTATCACCATTTTTAAAATTTATATATTTGATTTGAAAAATTATTTAAAAATTGTATGTGTATTTACTTATTTTTAAATACTGCAAGGACCAGATTTGAATTACAAAGCTGAATGATTTCAGTACATAGAAGTAATGTTCATTACAGTTAAATAGAATAAAATATGCTGCTATAATTTATAAATCAGAAGAAACAGAATATTTCATTAAACGAAACAATCGATTAATATTTTAAATTTTTTTCACTATAAAAGTGTGGTCAATAGTCTTAGCATTTGTTAGACAGTCCATTGTTGTTGGTCAATGAATTTACAAATTCCTTTTACATACTGCACGTATTACATTTACAAATGTAATTTAGCTTTGATCAAATTCAAGATATTGTTTCTTTATAAAATAATTCAAAAAATTTAAAATATGGAAATATTAGTACTATCTTATTTTGATTAAGGTATTCATTGGAAATAATTATGAAAGAACATTAAATATTAACTGTTTTATTTTATAAAAATAAAAAATAAATTTTTTAAAATAAAATTACATTTGATATTTTACTTTCATTTCTTACAGTTATAATACTGTATTTCTGTAAAGCCTCGTTAAATATGGTTCAGTTTGATTTTATTAAATTAGTTGAATCTATTACATTAAGTGAATATTAATCACCATTAATTGTATAATTCTTTGGGAATATAATTCACTTTTCAGAATTCCATTTTTATTCATCTCTGACAAAACCATGCATTTTTCATTCATTTTGAGGAAATATAATTGCATTTTTGCATTTCAAGTAAATACTGAAAGAATTAATAGGGAGATTAAAGTCGAAGATTAAGATTACGATGCAAACAATATAATATAGAATTAAAAACTCATTTCACTCAAAGTTGTCTGAGAAAAAATATAATGTTAATTACGTTAAATGGCATTCTTCACAATTATAAGACCGTTTTTATTGTTATTCAAATTTATGCTTAATACATTTACAGATGTATAATAAAGAAATATCAATGTTTATTGCAATGTAACGTTAAAAGTTAATGCAAGTTTCTGTTAATTTTAAACTCCATAAAAAAAAGCAATATCATAAAAATGTTTATACGTTTTTTTCTCAAATAAGTACAATTTTATAAATTTTTTATGGGTTCTATTATCGAAACATTATATTTATTCTAAAAATTTACAGAATATTTCTTGTTTACAATTGACAAGCAGTTGGTTTTTATAAATTAATATATTTATGAATTAACTTATAGATATGAAAGTTTATAAATAAAACTAAAACTTAATGCAACAAAATATTGAGAAATTCAAATTAGCACTAATGTGAATGCATGTATCTAAAATTAATAACATTTTTACGTAAAACTGTACATGGTATATAAATTTTTTCCACTCATTAAAGATTTTGACAATTCATATTAAAAACATTTATTAATAATTTAAAATGTTTAAATTATTTTACTGAAAAATCTCAATTTATTTTTAGTTACAAAAATTATTACATAATGAAATAATATATGAAGAAAATTTTAACTTAATTGCAAAGGTAATATTCGCAGTAACCACTATATTACAAATTATGGACAAAGGAAATATCTACTTGTATAAAAAAAATTAAATAATTCAATGTACAATAAGTTTCTAGTTATATAAAAAAGTAATAAAAAATTGTTAAAACAATAAGCTGTTTTTTTATATTTTATAATTTAACAAAATATTAAAATACCAAATATAATTCCATAAATAAAAACTACATTAACCTAATGAAACTGATTACTTTACGATTTCTTTTCAAAATGGAAACTAGGGGCAAAAAGTTATAATCCAGACGTTATATGCTTACTCATAAAGCTATATGCATCAAGAAAAAAACGTCCATTAAGACACTTTAAGATAGGATTTTAGGTCAAATAAACAACTAACAATGAAAAAATTAAAGTATCATTCAGATGTAAAGATACAGATAAATCTATTGTGACAAATAATAAAACATCTTTGCTAATTGGTACAGCTAAATATTTTTGATGAAACATTTCGAAATGGAAGTTCAGAAGTATACATTCTGTTGATGTACATTAATATTAAATTTAGATAAGAGTTTTTTTCTGTCTAAGATTGACAAAAATCAGTTTTTCTTAATCGAAACACTTGTCAATAAATGTGATGACTTATATGAGCTGTTTTCATGATCTTGCATGCAGTAAATAATTTAAATAAATAAATTAGATATCAGTTTCGGCTTCAGAGACTGGAGACAAGAAAATATATTTTCTTTCAGTCCAAAAATTTGAGTTAAACCATTTATTCTATAAAAAACTCTTCCACACAATCATGAATTTAAGCTAAAAAGAACATTGTTAACAACATGTTAAGTGATACAGCTGACTGTATCTTAGACTTTTTAGGCAATAAAATTAATATAATTGAAATAACTCTGAGGTGTGATAAAAATTAAATTATAAGTGAAATATTAGGTTAGTAACTGACAGTGAAATAGAATATTTATATGGAGTAATCGGTATATACGAGAGAAAAATTAGAGGGTTAGATACAGAAATTGAACGAGTTCTTTACGTGAGTGTATTTTGAATAAGAAAAAATATTGTAAATGTCAGAGACAAATGTCGAGAAAATATATAATAAATTAATTAAGGAGCTCAAATAATAAATCAAACTAAGAACTAGTTTGTTTTTTTTCAAAAACATATAACTATTAAACTTACTATTGAAATATTCAATGTAATAAATAACATTATTATAATTTCTTTTACTTTTTCAACCTTTATTAATTTAATTTAATCTTCCATAAGAAAACCTCATTATTTTTCATATCTATTAAATTTACTGGTAACTTATACTTTAATTAAAATTTTACATTATACAGATTTTATTTCCACAATTTAAACAATACGAAAAGTGATTTTTAAGATTTCTTAGAAAGGAAACATTTTACGATTTCTTAGCGATGAAAATCTTTAAAATTTTTATTATTATTGAATTTTTTTTATATATTGAAAGAGAATAATTTAATTAAATTTCATTCTTAACAATTTTTTAAACTATCAATTTCACAAATTAATGCATGATATCCTTACTAAGAAATGATTTTTCATCGTAATTGCGATTAATAACCTTGTATTGTACATGGAATTGATATTGAATACAACTAGATATTTAGCTGGAAGATGAATGAATGAAGTTAAAAAAGTATTCTCAGTTGTTTTTTTTTTATTTGTTTCTTTATTTTGTAACTTCTCTAGTCTTTAACCCTCACAATTTCTCACAATAGATTACTTTTAATAACTATACTATAAAATTAGAAATTTTTAAATTTCTATACTACATGCTTTAATATAGTAATAAATTATATAACTCGGAAGTTTTAATTTCGAAAGCAGCTTGTAATACAATTTAATATTTTGAACATACATTTTCACTCTAATTTCGTAGGATTTATTTATGCAAAAATTCTATGTGAATGAGGAAATTGTCTTTCTCATTTCCTTTCTTTGTGATTAAATATACACTCAAGATATCGTGCAATATATAGCTATGAATAGTGATAGATGATAATTTTTCCTTAAAATAAATTTAATAAGCAATGTTCTACATGCAGTTTATTCGTGTATTTCAACACTATAATTTTCAAATGTTGGTGAAAATACCAAACATTATTTTTTGTTATATTTTATATTTATAATATCCCTTATTTTTAATTTTCACTCAATAGATACTTAAGATTTGTCGACCGATAACTGAGTAGTTAGCGCTCCTGACTCCTGAACTGTGGGTCCCGGGTTTGAATCCCAGTTCGGGTCATGGATGTTTCTTTCCTTCTCTATTCTCTTTGTCCTTTCTTCTGTGATGTTGTATAAATGTGGTCCACCCTATAAACGGGTTTGTGGTGGTATGGCGCGGGCAACGCTACTCGCCTGCGTGACTTGGTTCACAGGTGCCAGCTGGGTAACGACAAATGAATAGCAGATTCTGGCCTTGTTGTGGCATAGGGTTCATCACTCAAACGCCCACCATCAGAAAAAAATATATTTAATATTTTAAACTTTGTTCCCAGAATTAGATTCAAAATATGACGCGCATGATTTTTTTTACATATAAATTATATGGATTACAAATACAATTTTTAAATTTTTTTCATAATATAGCTGACTATTGGTATTGATTAAGTTGTTTTCTTTAAATTACAATACAATGGAAAAAAACACCAAATATTTCTGTTGAATTAAAATAATAATGTTTTAAAAAATGAGATTAAATGTATGATTGTTAGGTTTTATTTTATAAACATTTTCATAAATTTGATTGCAGTTTAAGTTATTTTAGACCTACTTAAATTAAAATCACCATTATAATTATCATTTTTATTTTATTTCATTTTGACATACTTATGTAACAAACAAATCTGTTTTCTTGATAGAACACAAAGAAAGGTTAAAAAAATTAAGAATACATCATAATTGAACTTGAATAATAGGAAAAGATGAAATATTCTTGAAAACATTTAAAGCTTTTGCTTTATCTAACTTCTAATTCTATATCTTAATTCATAATAATACATAATTCATAATATAAATAATCTTATTTCCTATTCTAGTCAGTTATTTGAATGTTTATAAATAAAATTATTAATTATATAAAGTCGGATTTTTAAAAAAAACATTTATGAGCAAAGGAAAATTTCCTACTTCAATTAAAATCTGTTTATATTAACATAAATGTACATAATATGTTCAAAATAAAATAAGGATAACATCAAAAGGATTTAGACATACGTTATTGCACAATGAAGCTCACGTTATTGTAAATATTATTTCATAATCATTCTTCGAAAGATGACAGTTGCAGCTGCACGTATAAGCATTTATACTTTAATATTTAATTCTTAACCATTTCCGGAATTTCCAAATGCTAATTTAAATTCTCTAATAAATATGTCTAATACGGATTAAATTGCCTATCCATATCTTTCCTAATTTCAAGTGGCAAGTGTTCGAAGTGACAATCACTAAGCTTATGTTTTAGTACAATGAGTGTAACTTGCAAAATATTACATTAAAATTTTGATTGATATAAAGATGGTTAATATTTTAAAATTGTATTGATATTTACTAAGATTTTAATTCAGATATGGATAGCATTGTTTTTGATCATTCAAAGTAATTGAAGTCAGATATACAACTACTAATGCTTCAATTATTATGTTTTTTTCTATGAAAATATGAATATTATTCTAAAAAGAAACTTGTATGATCAAAATTTATAAAAAATTTCTTTTTTGCAATTTTTCCCTGAACATTTTACATGTTATTTTATGAACAACCTAATGTTTAATCATGTTCATGTTTCTCACGACGAATTACTTGTAAATAAAAAATATACAACTGGCTTGATTTCTTTTATTTTATGTAGAAAACTGTTATTGAAATTTTAAAATTCAATTTTTTTATTGAAAATATTTTCTTTAAACGAAAACTTTATATATTTCCACAGAGATTACTTAAAATATCTGACAATGATTTGTATTATATATAAAGAGGTAAGAAGAGAGTTGTTTCCCTATTGCTCTCAAAATAAAGATGATTTAATAACTAGAAAATCAAACATAGTAAGCTAAAAGTTTTAAAATATAGGGGAACAACAATGTGTCCTTTATCATATTCAAAGGGTGATCTTTTTCTTATGTTCAAATATTTTGTAATACAACAAGTTTATTGTATCGTTGAAAATGGTTTTAAGATGAGAATAAAACGTGAATAATAACTGATAGTTGAAAAACATTAATTTATAAGGACTTAAAATGTGAATAAAATATTAAAAGCATGATAAATTTAGAAATATTTATTTGTTGAATATCAACCAGTCATATTATCAGAAGTGTTTTAACTTTTTTATTACAAATATTTGTTATTCTTAAAAA
Source organism: Latrodectus hesperus (assembly GCA_037975125.1). Classification (NCBI taxonomy): domain Eukaryota; kingdom Metazoa; phylum Arthropoda; class Arachnida; order Araneae; family Theridiidae; genus Latrodectus; species Latrodectus hesperus. The sequence goes on from CM075855.1 coordinate 2,259,906, forward strand.
CACCAGTAACAGTTAGTCTTAATTATGTTTCTGCATTCTGTTTATTTAATAGCATACAAAATATTATAACAATACTTTACATTAATAAAAAACTTCTGAACATAAGTTATAACTAACCTTAGCAAAATGTACATTTAACTATGCTTTATTATATTAATTTGAATAAATACATTAGATTATATTTTACAAATTTAACATGAAATATTTATTAGTACAGAGGAAAACAAAACTTGCAAAAGTTCAGCTAAAAATCTAATAGTAAAGCAAATAATTATTTGATACGCTTAAGAATTACCAAAAATTACTGACTTTCTTTTTCACCTATAGAATTATAGTATTATTTTAGTAGTTTTTTTAACATCTGTCACAAAACAACAATAAAAAATAGATTCACTATTGATACAGTTTCAATCAATCTATTTATTGAATAATGAATCATAATTTTTAACTTAAATAATTATTTATTTTAAATATCCTTTATGGACCGCTAAATTTTCAAAAAACAAACTTTTAATATATTTTTAAAACACATCTCATTCTTTAAATTTCTTGAAATTTTTTTCATAGATTGCGTGTTTCATTCATATATCGCAAGAAACTAAACAAAGAAAACTTCAAAACAGCCATTCTAATTTATGAATATGCAGAAAAAGAAACTGGAATGACTGGAATCGAACTTGGTACCTTTCATTCTGAGGAGAACGGTCATATTATTAGGAACCAGTAGTTCTTCGGAATGTATAATATCATAAAAAGAAAATATAAAATACGATCAGAATACGAAAACCCAGATTGTAAAATGGCAAATTTGAGGTCATATTCAAAATATTGTTTGACTGATTAAAATACTGTATAAGAATTATAGTTGTGTAATAAATAATTACAAAGAAATCTTCCGAAGTAAAAGAGGGAAGAAGTTAAAAAAAAACATCTTAATTCTGAGAAATTTTAAGAAATCATAAAGTTTCATGGTCAAAGACACGGCATAAAATTACATGACTCTTATTTTACTGTTGAACGTATATTACAAAGGTGGCGAACCTGTGACTAGCGAGACAGATGCGGCTTTTTGAAGGATTATTTGTAAATGTACTTGTATTGTAAATGTGCTAAAAATATCAATAAATGTACTTGAGTTCACTTTTCATTTGTGATATAATATTATTTTAAAAAAAACTATTATCAAAATATATGTGTTACAAAATGTCTTTTAAATTACTGACAACAAATATGAAAGACTAAGTGCAACTCTGTAACATATTTCATTTTCGTCCAAGTTAAGAATTCATGGAAAACTGCGCGAGCGGGCATAAACAGTGACGTAATCGACCGGATACAGACCGATTTTGAATTTGTAAACTTTCATTGTAACGAACAATCGACATTGTGGTCTGGAGGAAACAATAAGAATCACTATTGCTAAGGATATAATTTGTAATCTTGTTTTATACACATTGTAGATGTTGCTACTGTCGCCTGCTTTGTATGAATCCGCACATTGTAAATTACATTCGCACCAATGAAAAAAAAATCATCGAAATCTCAAAATTTTCCTTGAAGAATCAATGAACGCAGAACTTTCAGATGACACTAATTTCTTTTGTATTGTTAGATAATTATCTGGCTACAATGTATTAAATCGATTTGCATATTTATTTGATCTGATAACTGCATTTCTAACAGAAAAGGAAATAACCTATTCACTATTAGATGATGATGAGTGGTTACAAGACATTGTTTTTGACTCATGCCATGGGATATTTGCAAACACGGAATTTACAATTGCAAGGGAAAGATAATATAATATATGACTTCACACAGTGTATACATTTAGTTTTCAAACTAAATTACTCTAATTTTTAAAAATGTTTTTAAAAAGAACTAAATATTTAAAAAACAAAGCAAAAATAAAATATTTTATCATTTTCCTCGAATAAAATTTTTTTTCTAATACTAAAAAAAAACATTACTAGTATATAAAAAAGCTAGAGAGAATATTGACAGAACTCCAAAATATATTTGACGACTTGAAATATTTTAAATAATCTCTTGATTTTTTCTGAATCCATTTGAAATGAACTTAATTCAAGGTGAGCTTTGCATTTCCAATATAATTATGACCCAAAAAGAATTTGGAGAATTTGAATTAACAGAGATGGAAGAAGATCAAGCTCTACAATTAAAATATAAGTCGACAACGATTACTGAATTTTGGAAAATTGTACCAAAATCGAAGTGTCCCGAATTAAAAAAGGCTGCTCCTCGAATTTTTTCAATATTCGAAACAATGTACTTATGAGAATAATTTTATTCCTCTTTAAAATTTATAAAGCGAAACACAAAGATTATATAGTAGTAACTAAACAGCATCTCAAAGAATTACTCAGAAAAAACTGTCGCCAATTACTCGCCAAATTTTAAAAAATTTTCAAGAGAAGTAAAATAAAAGTGTTTAGTTTTTTATATTTAAAAATACAATAATTCAATACACATATTTCGTACTTTTATTTATATGATTTCAATAAATTTAATTTTGGTCGTATTTAATTGCGTTTCTCGAAAAATTTTAAATTTTTAAAAGTGGCTCGGACTATTAAAGAACTTAGCCCACCTCTGGTATATTATAAATCCTTAAATTAAATCATGAGTAGCTTTCCTATTTACAAAAATTTTTAAAGTAATATATTTCTGAGAATTTTAATCAGTTTCTAAAAATTTAATATTCTTTACAGTTTTTTTTTTCAAAAATAAATTGAAACTCAGTTTTATTCAAACTATTTATTAAAGCCAGTTTCTTTTTCTAAATAACCATTTCCTTGAGACTAAAAAATATGACATTATTATTTATGCTCACAGAAGTGAAAAATCCTTTTTGTAATTTGTCATCAAATAGAGATAAATTACCAGATAGTAAAATTTTTATTTTTAAAACATTAAATGCTGACAAGTTCCTACTGAATTTCTTTTATCATTACATTTATACTAGAATATTTACACGATAAGAATCTCTATATATTTTTCGAATGAATTTGCGCATGCGTCATTGAAGAATTTTCACATTTAAGAAACAAACAATTCTAAGTTACAATAGTCGCGAAAGAGTATTTAAAGTTCTCATATTGAACAAATTTATTTGAATGGATATGTATGTTATTTGTCATATCAGAATACAAGTCATATTTCATTCGTCTTTTTATGTGTATGCAAAAATTTTAATCTAAATTAACGATTGAAATTTTTGCACAAACAGGAATGAAGCACATATAGTTAGAGATTCAAGAATATATATTAAATAATTTTTATATCTAAAGTTCATTCATTAAAATTTTTACATTATTGCTTCTATTCTATGTATTGTATAATATATTCTTTAATTTTACATAATTTGATGAATATAATGAAGTGAAATATAAAATTACTGTATATGTGTATTTTAATGAAATTACAATGTACATTAGGATAGAATCAAATTACTACTCCTAGACATCCAAATTTTGATGTGTCTAACAAATTTTTGTATCACCTTATTCTGTGTTTTATATTATTCTTATTTCATGTCCAATTTTAATTTCTAGCATGTCAAAAATGAAAGCTAAAAGAAAATAACTATCACAAAATGTAAATACTTTTAGTCTTTGTTTTGTTTATTGCTATTCTTCTTTAATTAAAAATCGATGTAGTATACATGAGATTACTATTGATTTTTGCAAGATACTTTACACACGCATAAAAATATAACTATAAAAATGCAATATAATTTAATTTTCCTTAATTAATTCATTTACGAAAGATAATGTTATTAATTCAGAAAGTTGTTAATTCAGAAATCTGTTGTATGAATGTACAGATAATAAATAATATTACAAATAATAAATGTAAACTTAATAGTAACGAAATACTTTTTCTTTTTAAAACAGTTCATTAAGCAATATTTTGTATTTTGTTTAAACATTTTTATAAGATTTAGAAAATTTGAATATCAATAATCAAATAAAATAATCAAAAACATATGATGGAAAATAGAAACAATTTTTTCTATGTCACTAGAAAGATGGTTGTCATCAAAATTTTCAAACTATATTGATAACTGCTACATTAAAAAATGCTTTCTGAAATAAATCTCATATTTTTAACTAAACAAAAACAACTTTTCAAAATCCACCATTTTATTTCTTTCCATAAATTCCCACTTTTTGACATAGATTGACATGAATGTCTTATATGCAATTTAATGTCAATTCCATATGATGACAGTTACTTGCCTTTTTCAGAACAATCTTGAATTTTTTGATTAAATGACATATAACAAATAGATAAATTTTATCTTTTATCATCGAATATTTTCCGACAGCATCATCTTTTGTTTTCTTATTGCAACAATAAATATTTTATCTGGAAGTGGAAGAACAATTTTTATGTTCTAAAATGCTACTGTTTTTATCTTCTTAAATATATTTAGTGAATAGAAAGGTCTATTTTCATAAATATTTATGTTGCATATTAAAATTTGGTTTTACTAATTTAATGAAGTCTTGTATTATTCCTGTACGGTTGATATAATGATAAAATTATTACTTAAAACTTAACTAAGATAATTGTGTAGCTTCAAATCTAAATATTTGAGTTATAAATTTTGTTTTACTTATAATTGTTAACAAAGTGTTTATCATTTTTGATCTCATTCTCTTATTAAATTTCATCAAAAAGACGTTTTCTTAAGTTTGTATTAAATGGTTGAAAAAATTATTCTTTTCTTTTAAACTATTGCATCATTTCATTGTTAACATGTTATATTGCATTGTTTGAGATTTAATCATTCAATTTTAATTTTTATATATTATTTCATAAATACTCAGTATGTTTGCTTTTCTATGAATTAAAATTAATTTCCTATTTATAACATTTTCAATCATATTCGAGATATCATTCGAGAATTTTAATCTATATACTTTAAAGATAGTTAATTATTATATTTTTACTTTAATTTCGTTAAAATAAATAATATTAGATTTTTAATTTTCTGTTTAAAAAAGAAAGATTATTCGTTAAGCTATTAAAGTTGAGAATCCATTCAACTTAATTATTATAATTTGTTATTTTTAATGATATTATTATTAATTTTAGTTTCACAAAAAATGTTTTGGTACTAAATTGCTTTTTTGATCTTGTTTCCTTTGAATACATCTATGTATTAAGCTCCTACAAAAATTGTATATGAAAGTTGTTATATTTGTCCTATGTTGTAGTTATCATTTAAATAGTTAAAATAATCATTAATAAATGTATTAATTTAAAATAATTATAATAAATATAGTACTTTTCATCAGTATTACAATATGTATTAATTTTTATAATAACTTCACAAAATCTTTAAATTAAAAATTTAAATATATGGTACAAAATTTGTCACAAATATTTCTATCAAAAATACTATATAAGAAAATATCAACAATTTTTTAATTTATAATTTTTTTAATATTTTTAGTTGAAAGTATAAAATTTCCTAATCTATTTTCCCAGATTTTTTAGTATTAAAAAGTGAGTACATATTTTTAGTATTGTAAGAATAGGCTTATAAAATTGAGGAATATTAGTATCAAATTAGTTTATGATTCTTAAATTATAATACAAACACAGTGATGAAATATGTGCTTACGCAGATAGGCATACATACATAAATACATCCAAATCTGCAACAAGGTTTACCTTTCAATCAACAAAATGCAACTTGCTTTCCCTAGTAGATGATAAGCTGTCTTAAGTAAATTTTCAATGTGATTTCCGTACTTAAAAGTAGATCATAAATTCTCTTATTAAAAGCATTAAATGTAGGCATACTATTATGTGACAGTCATTTTAGATTAATGCTTGCTTTCAGCTGAAAACTACTTTTCGGAAAACTTTCTGGTACAATTATATATTCAATGCTAAATTTAAATTTAGCTTTGAGTACTTTCAGACGTAAAATATTTTCTTCAGACAGATTTTTAGTAATAAAGTATATTATTTTGGACTATATTTCTCAAGAATCTCTCTTTAATTAAGTATGTAATACTTTGAAATTCAAATTTTGAAATATTTTAACATATTAAGCTAGTATTTAGTTTTGGATGATAATAAATTTGAACTGTATTTTTCATTATTTTTATTCACATTTAAATAACCCTATTTTGATTTGCTTTGAAATTTGGAGATGAAGAAATATGTCTTAAATATACCTTCTGAGAAGTTAAAAACACATTCTGATAATTATTTTTGCGATCTGGAAAACTGTTCACCAATTTTTTTTATTAATAATGCATAATCTTTCTTCAAATTTATTACTTATTCTTTGATAGACATTTTCTTTTCATCAATAAAATGAAAACAAAGTTTAAATTATAAAAATTATGCATTTTTATAAAAGTACTACAAAAGTCTCACTTAAAATTTTTTAATTCAATTTCACTGATAACACAGCAGTAATCCTGATTTAAACTTAACAGAAAAAATAAAATCTGAATACTGATATTAATATTTTTCTTTCAAGTGTGAGCAAACATTTGGTAAAAAACTACGTTAATTGTTCTTAATGGTGAAGGATTATAAAAATATTCAAGTTTTTATATTAAATCAGAAAAATAGCTCTTAATAAAAGGCATATTTTTTTTATTTTTAACAGAATATATATTAAATATGAAATTTAGCTAGCTTTTGGTCTCCGAGAAATGTAGAAACTGTTAAAAGGAAAGATCAATATAATTATCAGTATTATCTCTGACCATTTGTATGATAAAAATGATTGTAACCATGTTTCAAATATATATTAATTAATAACAATTATTGTTTGTAATATGTAATAAATATCATAAAATCTTAAAAACAAAGCAAAATCAAATAGAAAACAATTTTTTTAAAAAAAAAAAGCGGTTTTGTAAAAGCTGCTTATTTACTTAAATGCATTCATACATTTATGTGTTTAAAATGTATTATTTTATAACATTAAATATGTTTTCATTTATTTTATTTTTGCTGAAAACAAATAGTATTTACTTTATAAATATAGTTTACAAATACAAAAGTCTCAAAAATTTAAAAAATAAGTATTAAAATTATTGTAAGGATGAAAATATGTCATTATGTTACATTTGATTGAAATATTTTTATAATTACATCTTTAGAGAATAAAACGTTTTCCAATAAACCGATATAAAAATTTAAAGTGATTTGATACTTCGTAATTGTTATGCACACTTTTATTGCTTTATATTATATTTAGATTAAAATATATCAGCGATTAAAAAAACCTCATAAAATAAAACATATCATGTACTGTTTTTATAATATATTTTATTATACATAACAAATGCATATAAATTTTATTTGCATTCATAATATAACTGTACTAAATAACATTTTTACTACACAAATATTTTGATAAACAAAACATTAAAAAATCCTTTCGTTTATATATATCCTTACTAAGACACTTTAAAGGTAATAGTAGCATTAATATATTATGAAGATGAATGCTAACAATTTTAATTTGTAACTTTAAGTTCATTCTATTTTCCTAAATTTAAATAATTAGGTAGGTGTATTTCTATTTCCTGCTTGTATATTTTTCAATAAAAATGCTCGAAAATTTTCCAATTTTCTTCCTACACGTTATTTTTACTTAGTACGCAACCAATGGAAAGTTCTTTAAGAAGGCGAAAATTCGAAGTTTTAAAACACTTTTTAGGTGTTTGATTATCTACTATGCCAAATCAAATTATCATACATAATTACAATTCTCATACATGAGTTTGGAAATCAGCTGTTTAATTATTTTATATGTTAATAAAATTTAAGAAACAAGACCAATATGTGGTCTTAGTTCAGCAATTTCCAGCTCATGTTTTTGAAGTTTTCTTTCTATATTGATCAAAAAATATCAAGTAAAAAAATTAATAAATATTGATTTGATTGATAATTTTTAATATTTATAGCTGATTTTAATACAAAAGAAATTTTATTCTATCAAAATATAAAAATTAGAAAGAATATTGTAACCAACACTTTTTGCACTGCCCGAAATTGAAAAAGCCACACCAAGAAAAAATAGCCAGAAAGTGCCGAAACTCGGCAAACAGAAAGAGACAACAATGAACAATTAGTGATCTGTATTTCGAAATGATATGCATAATACAGAGCGAGAATAGGGTCGGGTCAATAGTTTGTAGGAATACCGTGGACGGTGATACATGAAAAAACACATGTAGGCACAGATTCAATGAGAGTACGGATGGAGTCCTGAGAAATGACTCTCCATTCCCTGTTAACCATTTACTGAAGTGCGACTTCTGAAGGAGGCTGTGACAGGATCTACAAATGGCATCCAATCATATCCCAAACGTGTTCGATTTGCGAAATATCTGGTTAGCACTGTGACCAGGGAAGCAGCTGTTGACTGATGCAAGCAATGTGTGATCGGGCGTTATCCTGCTAAAAAAGGCATTTGGTAACCCCTGAATTTAAGGGAGTGTCACCAACAGCTACACATAATTCATTTAACGTTAGGCTGTTATGATGTCGTGAATACGAACTAGATATAAGCTGCAATCATATGCAATGGCCCCGCAATCCATAATAATATATTATCGCTCGGGAGGGCATTCCAAAATTGCTGTAGGATTGGACCTGTTAGAACAGATATCACATCGATACCAAACTCGTATGCGGTGACTATCGATGAAGAAACAGCGTCACTCCTCTGAGAAGATGGTCCTGTAACACTCTGTTGATAACATCGATCTAAACCGGTACTATTCCAGACGTTGACGTCAATGCTGTGGTGTCAACGGCAGTCTTCTTAACGGGAGCCATGAGTGCTAGTCACTAGCAACCCATCGACATCAAATGGTTCTGCTCTATATGGGAACATCCAGGGTGTTTTGTGCATGCTACAAAATTTCGTTAGGTGTGCTCTGCGGAGTCACAACTACCTCCTATCGTCCTTTTATCAATCCACGTGTGCTGACGTCACTCGGGCTGCACCGGCATCAAGCAAATATTTCACAATTCCTTGTTCCAACTGTCTTAACAACACCCGGGACTCTGGAGACGCGTCCAGGTGTCTGTCAGGTGTGATATGCTATAAGGACCAACCTGCCCTTCTCTGTCCGATCACTGTGCCCCTCGTAAATTTTTCAGTCTGCTGGAATTGACTGCGTTGAAGATGGCTTGGCATTCTCTGCAATTACGTGCATCCTATGCGACAAAAACTTTCAACGATTATTTTCCAAGTAGCAATAGTAGCGTGAATATTACCCACTCTGGATGTTCCTCGCCTTATGTCTTATCTTATGTCCGTTGGAGGGTTGCACATTTCATATCATTTGCATAACTCTGTAAGGTGCGTTTACCTTGAAATTTGAAAATTTTCTGGCCACTCCTTCTTGGTGTTGCATTTTCAAGAGAGCGCAGTGTATTTCTTCAGCCTATTGTATATTTTCTTCAATAATAATATTGCATTCTAAGCAATACACAGGAAGAAGATGGAAAATTGTGTTAACATATCCTGAATTACGATTAGCTTTAAATTAAAAAATATTAAGAAATTAAGCAAACTAATAAGATGAACTATTTAAATAAGTTCTGATAAAATTTTTGAACTTTTTAAAACCTCCAATTTTAGAAATAAAAATAAGGAAATCATATTAGTGAGGAGAAAATAATTTACTTAAAAAAAGGTGAAAATACAGAGGGTACTAACACATTTTAGAACGATTTTAGGGCCGTTTAATTAATGTTTAAAATGTAAAGACTATTTTTTTAAATGTTTGATCTGATAGCTTTTTTTCTGGACTATAAGTCTGCATCGTGATTTTCATGATATAAGAGCTTTTCGTAAAATTTCCAGGGAAATTGCTTTCCATTCCTCTTCTACTACTTTCCAGAGTCCATCCATCGTGGTGGGTTTGCGTTTAGAAAGAGCTCTCTTTTTAACAGACCAAAAGCACAATAATCCATAGGTGAAACCTCAGGGGACTTCACAGGAATATGTTGAAAAAGTATATATGCAGTACCTGTATTAGCCTTCATTTTTTCAAGGAATGCAATGGAAGTTTTCAAAGTATGACTTGTAGCTTTGTCTTGTTGATGTTTCACTCTTTGAAAGTCTTTGGGATAAAGAAATTGATGGATTTTCTTCTGTAAATATTGGACGTAAACCATTCTCCTGATAGTATGATGAGTTGATTTTAACATTTTTTCTACTCTTTTTATTTTTAATTTCCCATTGTAGGAGAAACCTGCGACTATCATAAACCCCTTACTGAAACTTTCTTTACATTGACGGAACCAGGTTAATACATTTTTTCTCCTAGTTTCCTATAGTAAATAGACCTTTTTTGTTGCAGTCGTTTATGTAAACCCATGCTTCATCAAGGTTCATAATGTATTTCCATTTATCTCCTGCTAAATGGTTTTCATACAGGATTCTACAAAATGTTTTGCGTTGAGCGACGTGTCTCGGCAAGAGCTGTATACTTTATGTTTTTTTAGCTTTTTTAAGTTGTAAATCTTGATTTATTATTTTATTTATTGTTGATACAGATGTATCTAAAGACTTTGCATTTGATTTCTGTGTTGATGGATTTTCTCTTGTTGCCAGCGATTTCACTTTAGGGACATTTGAAACACTACGTACTTTTTCAGATATTCGTTTGGAGTCTTCTTTCCATGTAGAAATAATGATTCACGGTTTTTACCTGTCCGATTAATAATGTTGCTTATTTTGCACTTAGAAATTTTAATACCATGCATTTCACAACATTTTTAAATCCTGGAGTAAGAATATTTCTCTTCGGAAAGCGCAAAAACATATCTCTCAATCCACAGCTTGTTTACATGCTACATTTTGAAAGAATAATAAATTTAAAAGTAGCAGACGATATTTCTCATTTCAAATAATTAGCTGTTGCCAAAACATTTTATTTCAAAACATTTACTTTTTTAAAATTCTTAATCGAAATCGTTCTAAAATGTGTTAATACCCTCTGTAATTTACTTTTAAGAAAAAAGTATTTATTTTTTTAATTATAAAATAATATTGGAAAGACAATATCCTAATTAGATCATTTTCATAAATTGAAGTTTTTGTTCCTAACATATAGGGAAGTAAGCTCAAACTAGGAAATTAATATCTATTGTAAAAATACCTCTTATTATTTTAAATAATATATTCTGATATAAAAAATTTAATTGTTTTTATCTCACACAAATTAAGAGCATTTTTTAAATGTTTTAAGAAGTTACATTTTTTATTTGCTTATACATATTAAAATCTATACTTTAAATTTAATACCCATGGAGTAAATTTAATTTGCCCCGGGCTATATTTGTGCGGATGCATAATGTTTATTCCTTCATAATTCAACTACTAATGTCAATGTTGTCTTGTGTTATCTAAAATGGCAAATTGAGAAGCGTTTGCTTGATTAAAATCAAGTCATTTATGAATATTTTAAGATAAATTACTAAAATATTAATTAATTGTTCTTAATTAAACTTAAATTTTATTTTATTCTTAATCTTATTTTTTTAGTTTAACTTAAATGTATATATAATAAATTGGCACAAAAATTAAAGTTTAATTAAGTAGTTTTATGGTGCTTATTTTTTATGTGTCTCTTAAACGAAAACAATGCACAATTTAGCTTAATGTTGTAAAATAAATATTTTTTTCTTAAGTTAATTTAAAATTTTTTCTAAAGTTTACTTTAATGAGATTTTATGAAATGTAATGGCCAGTATATAATTTTTTATATTCAACATTTTTTTATATTTATTGCAATTTTTTATCCAAATTTCAGAAATATTTATCAGTTTTTAGAAAACTTTCTTTATTTGAAATATTAGGCTTAGAGATGTAACTTTTTTCTAACTATAGGATGTTTGATTGAAAATTTAACATAATATCGATATTTTTCTATTTTAATTTTTACTATATTGAAAAACCGACTTTTTAAAATTATGTTATTTAAATTTATGAAAGATTTTAAAACACTTTTTTGACTTTATCTAAGTATTTTACAGAATTATAAAAATAATAGAGAGAATGTAATTCATTAGCAATATTTTAACTAATGAAAATCTGAAGTGAGCAATTGTCACAGCAACATCATGAGAAAGGAGATTTGAAAGATAAACCTCTTCTCTCATTGGATGTTAAAAGTCAGACTAGTTTGGAATCTATTTTCACACTTTGGTAAACCGAAACCTTGCTTTAGGAAAGACTGGAGTATGGATTTTCAAAGGAAATGAAAATTTTGGACTAAACTCATTAAAGAATCGTTTGTGAAATTAACTTTGTCAAAACTTCTAAACTGGAACTGGCAAACGAAAATAAAATTTCCCAAACTAGTTTGAGGAAAATTATCTCTTAAGTATACCTTTTAAAGTATTCTTCAAAATTAAAGATTTTACTATATTTAAATTTATGTGGTGGTTTATTATTTACGAAATAATAATGATGATTTTATGATTTACTTAGATACAATATATTAATATACAAGTCAAAAATGTTATATGGATTATATATAAATATGTTTTTATCATCTTGCAAATATTATCTAAAATATATAATTTTGTATGAATAAAATTTGAACAAATAAGGGATTTTTGACTGATTCTATTTAAATAGAGATAGTTGTAAATATTGTATTAAGAAAGGTGATCATAGAAAATTTTACATACTTTTAATTTATAAAATATGAAATGTAACTATCAAAAAACATGTTTTAACTTTAAATTAAAGAAAATACATTGGATATAAATTACATTAATTATATGATATATAAAGTATTTGAAATTGTTTTATAATTTTATCACTGAAGTTATAACGAATTTTTTTTACGAAATTTCTTTTAGATCTTAAGAAAGGTAAAAAATGTTGTTTTATGACGGTACTTTAACTTGAAACAAATTCCAGGATAACATTTAAAATATAATTAAAGGACCAACGCTTAGTTTTTATTAAAACTATTAATATTCAAAATAGATGTAGTCCATAAAACAAATAATGTTAAAAGCAAATTTCATGAATAAATAAGTTAAATCAAAAAAACCACAAAATTTATAAATTTTTCTTGTATTTATACGTGCATTTATGAATAAAACTATTAATTCTGCATGAAAACTGTTAATCGGGTAATAAGACCCTAATTTTTGATATGCGTTATGAATGAGAAAAATTTATCTTTAATAAAATTATTGTTACAGTTTTTCGAATACTATTAAGATGCAATTTCACAATTCCGAATTCTGAATCTTTTTGGCGATGAAGAAATGTTGCCAAGATGACGTATCGTGACGTGCACGATGACTTAAATACTAAGGTTAGCAAAATAGAATTTCTTGCATAATTCTTATAGGTCTCTATATATATGTTAACTTATATGTTAACAAATAAAAACTTGGTTTCCAGATATATAAGAAAATTCACCAATAAAATTGCTAAACTCAGTATTCGGCATCCTGGATTATACGGCACCTGTGCCTAATTTCTGTACTTTATTCTATATTTAGTTTAAGTAATTCTGTGTATTAAATTTAATTATTGCTCTGAAATAGAGTTGGCATAGGAAGCCGCAAATGTTTCGATCGTTATTTTGATACTGAAATCTCACTCCATATTTAGAATTTTTGTGGTGAACTTCTGTGTTGACACATGATCGATCAACGTTTTTACATTCTATTACATATGTTACATATTACATATGTTACATTCTATTACATATGGTAATTTTGTCCTTTCCCCAAAAATATTTTGATTCTAAATTTGGTTCATTTTCGTCGTCGGTTTCTTCACCATCCTGCTCCGTGTCTGAATCGTCTGTAACTTCTTCCACCTCATCATGCAAATCAATGTCACTCTCTTCCCCCAAGTCCTCGTTCACTGCGGGGTCATCCTCAGAGACATCTTCCTCCAACAAACGCCTAACTTCTTCAAGATCACTCGGGTTAGACAGATCGAAGAATTTTCGAGCCATATTAGCTGAATATCTAGTTCATATCAGAGAAATAAAAAATAAGTTCATGTTCGGACGCAATGAGCTTGGGAGGCCAGGCTAAAAAATATACATATTTATGTATATTTTTTAATACATATTTATGTATTATATTTATGTATATAAAAATATACATATTTATGTATATAAAAGTAATGAGAAATCGTACATGTTACAGTTACGAAATGAGTATAATAAATAATTGTTATTTAAAAAATATTAATATAATTTTATTTTTTACATATTCCTTTTCGTTGAATATTTACTGTGAAGTGTTTATTTCATATCTGTATATTCCTAAATTTTGAGTTTATATTTTACTTATAAATTATCTATGGTATTTTAAAAATTGTCTATGTAAATAGTTATTTATTTAAAAAAAATTATAATACAAAATTGCAAAACACTGATTTAAATAAATAAATTATTGCTAATAATTATATTAAAACATCAATTAAGCACATAATCCGAAAAAGGGAGATACACTTTATGAAGAATAAAAAATGAAACCTAGTTATTAAATTATTTTACTAAATCATGTAGGCTTATGTAATTCCCGAAGAGTTTTTAATTAGCCTTAAGTTTAGTAGATATTATCGTTAAGACTGTTATTTAGGTTTAGTGCCTGATAAAAATTACTGTCAGACTATATCGTTGGTGGCTTAGTGAAAATGAGCTAAATTTTAACGAAAAAAATAACCAGAACAAATAAGGCTTAAAAGATTTCTCTATTACAATAAATTGTATTATTTAATAAATGTATAACATTTTAAAACAAAATAGTAATAACCCATGAAGGATACATGAGAGATGGTAAAAACAATGTCTTCTTCTTGATAAAAATATTTAAAAGATAAATTAAGCCATAACCTCATTAATTATTATATAAATTAATTGCTGATTCTTAGGTTTAGTTTATCTGAGAATTGTGAGCAATAATGCAGCTTTATACTTTTAAAGATAATTTCAAGTTACTAAATATTGTATTTTTTTATTTATTTAGTCGTCAACTAAGTTAAAATAATACTGAAAACTTCTCATTTACCATCAGATTCTTGGTTTTAAAATCAAGATTGTTTTAAAGTACTTAGAGAGTCTAATTTGGGTAAAGAAATACATTTTTAATATTTTATAAGACTAAAATAAATTAAACAAGCAGCTTTGAATTGATACTTCAGTCGAGTAATCCGATTGTTAAATACAGTGACCTTTTCATTAACATGCATTCTTTACTTTCTTTTTTCGTTTTGTAACTTTAAGAAAATAGATTTCATTAATCAGAAGTTGTAGTTAATGGAATTGAAGCAGTAACTTGTACCTGAAAATATGATCTAGAGCAGTTTTATGAGTCACTGAAGAGAAATTCCAATTGAAAAAGTGTAGTGAAACCAAGAACGAATAAAACTGCTAATCTTCAGGGAACAAAATATATAGAATATCTTTCGTGTTATACTTAAATAAGTATTTCTCTGCAAATAACTATACATTTTT
The DNA here is from genome assembly GCA_037975125.1 of Latrodectus hesperus. NCBI lineage: Eukaryota > Metazoa > Arthropoda > Arachnida > Araneae > Theridiidae > Latrodectus > Latrodectus hesperus. The sequence continues at coordinate 2,275,430 of CM075855.1, forward strand.
ATGTTTTTTGCACTACACATTTCAACCATTCCAATTCACACTGAACATTTTATTATTTAAACCGAAGCATATGCGGATAAAAAAGTGTTTTATGATTTACACTATTGAATTTAACTATTTTCCAAGAAGTTTAAATAATAGATAATAGTCATTTTATTAGGTGAGTGAAAACTGCTTTATTTCAGTACATGAAAAATGGATTAATTTTTGTAAAGTAGAAATTTTGCAAAATTATAGAGTCATATAGAAAACACTAAAAAAATTTTGTTTTTTAAAAAATGAAGCTTTAATATGTCTAGTAAGAATTCCATTAATTTGAATATCAGTTAGCGATAACTAATTAGATGATATGAACAACCAATTACACTTCGAAGGAAATGCATGTCATTTAATTTAAATCAATTGAACGAAAATTTTATGTGTTTAGCATAACCTATAATAAGTAATTATGGCTCTATAGATTTTAGAAATAGTACAGTTTACAGATGAATTAAAATTTAATAAAGATCAATGCTCTAGAATAATTAATTCTTTAGAATTTAATATTTCAAAGAGGATTATTAATTTAACAGTTTAGAATTAATTGAAAATGTTTAATTTAACACATTCAAAAGCTAAACACTCATTTAAATGATTTTTAACATATTAAATTGGTGTAGTGATGTTTTGGCAGTTATTTAATAAAAGAATCTAGAATTTGCTTAGTTAAAAACCAGCCAACATTTGTTTTATTTTCTAAAGTAAAATAAGTAAGTAAAAATATTATCAAATTCTCTAAACATAAAAATTAATAGAGATGACCATAACTTCATGCCACGTATTACTTCTATTTTAATATAAATTGCCCAATTTGTCTAATGGTCAGCGTGCCTGACTGCGGATAGTGAGGTCCTGGGTTCGAATACCGGTTCGGGCATGGATGTACTTTCTCTCACTCTATTTATCCTGTCTTTGTTTTTTCCTTGTATGAATGAGGTGTGAATGGTTGCCTACCCTATAAACGGGTACCTATGGCATGTGTGTACTGAGGAAGTCGGTCTCCACACCTAAATATGATTCCGTTGGAAAAGTGGAGCAGCACATCTCATGATGCTATTCTAGCAAGCACACGACAATAACATAAGAGAAATTATTAAATTAAGGTTTTAATTATATTAAATTCACACTTAAAAATTATATACATCATGAATACTTACTACATTTACAAAGATTCATGAACTTAAAAATCATGTGTTTTAAACTAAATTTAAAAAGTTACAGTGATTGTTAAAGGCAAAAACTTATAACAAATTCGTTTGAAAAATTACAAAACATTTCAGGAATCATTTAGATTTTAGACAAAAATCTATTAAAAATAATCAGTAAAAGTTTTTGAGTACTGTATTTATTAAGTTGCTAAAAACAAACAAAAACTCTCGAATCCTGGGATATTTTCACTGATAAAGTAAGAAAACTTTTCACAAATGATAAGTTAGAATCGTCTGTAATATTTTAAATTAAAACACCTTTTTAAGCATATTATACTATAAAATATGCTTATGAAACTAATCTTAAATCACTCACAACAAATCTAGATGTTTAAAATCTTTAAGAAAAATATTTTCAATTAAATAAAACTCAGATTACGTATTTTGAAATATTAGATACTTGAAAATAATTTGCAAACTTTGATCACTCTTACAAACAGTCCTCTAAGAAATTATAATTTAAAAATGCAACCTAATTTAATATAGTCGTCCAAAACTTTTTCAAATTATAACCAAACGAAGGTTTACAATTGATCAATAAATGTATAATTATTTATATTCTCCAAACATACTTTGAAAATAAGATTTCATATATTTTTATATGATAACAATATATTTATATAAGAACAATATATTGTTTTGAACTACCTTTGATTATTTAATAATTTTTAATAATAATATGATAAGAATTTTATGCAATTGTTAAATAAACATTTATTATTAAAATATTTAAAAGGAAACAGTGCAATTTTATATTTATATTTAATATTTTAGATTAATCTCAGTTTATAGTTAAAATATCCTCAAAATATAAATGTTAAATATAATGTTTGTTGTATTTTTACAGTCCGTAAAATTCTTTTATTTACATTAATTCAAATCCTATTTTTATCGAGGAATTCAATTTAGAATATTTTTTCCATTTACTTATTTAGTTAAATATTAGTTTTAAGCAATTAAACTCAATGTACCTTGCTTTGCAATTAACTTTCACTGAAGCTGTCTGAGGACTTTACTTCGTGTAACTACCTCATTAACTATTCTTTTTTAAAAGAAGAACATTCCAAAGATTAAAAATACATTTTAATTTATTTTTATTGGATGTGCAAGAGAAAGAAATTGCTTCATCCTGATTTTATAGTCAAATTAACTACCTCTTTAATATGTAATGATAGTTAATGGACAAAATTAGGGGTACATGAGTACCTTAAAGTGTGTTCAGTGTTTTTTATTTTTAAATCAAAACACCTTAAGAAATTTTGGAAATTAAGTAACTTACTACTTTGTGTTATTTTTTTCATTTAAAATATATATATATATATATATATATATATATATATATATATATATATATATATATATATATATATATATATATATATATATATATATATATATATATATATATATATATATATATATATATATATATATATATATATATATATATATATATATATATATATATATATATATATATATATATATATTATATATATATATATATATATATATATATATATATATATATATATATATATATATATATATATATATATATATATATATATATATATATATATATATATATATATATATATATATATATATATATATATATATATATATATATATATATATATATATATATATATATATATATATATATATATATATATATATATATATATATATGCAGATAGAATATATAACCAAGCAAAGAAATTTTAAATATGAATCTTAAATTTTGAAATTTGAATCATCTAAACAGACAAATAAAATAAAAAGAAATTTGAAAAAACACGATAAATCAAATGAAATAAAGCATCAACATGGCCAGCATTGTCAGAGGTAGTGTAATTAAAGGCTTGAATAGTTGTGTATAGTCTGTAAAAGTTAACATGATTAAATCATAGAATTTCACAGATGTCATATTTTTTTCGTTGTGTTTACTCTATACTTAATCTGTTATAAAACCTTACACTTAAAATGCTAAAGTTTGTTTTACGTATCTGCTATTAAGTGAAGCAAAAGACTGTAAAATTTCAAAAACATTTTTACTTATTTTACTCTTGAAAAGTTGATTTTTTTCCTACATTCAAAAATTTTAATTTCCCATTAAATGTTTGATATATTCTCTAAATTTTATTATCTTTTTCAATTTTATAAGAATATGTTTCTCGAATATATTTATTTTCGGCTTTACACCTTACTAAATATTTTAGTTTTTATAATTATTAGTTGTCATTTTTCCTTCTTTCTAAAAGATATTTCGATGAAATGATAGAAACTATTAATTTGCCTTAGAAAATGTATGTATAGAAATAGGAAGTAACAAAATGCATTAACTAGATTTCTCAATCACCAAGAAATGTGAAATGATTCTAGCAAGCAATATAAATATTAAGAATTACTGGACATTTCAAAAATAAATAAATCGACTATTTTAATGTTAAAAATATATTTTAACATTAAAATAGAATGATATAGAGTATTTAATAGTAGTAATAGTCGGATATATGGTACCTAATATGTAACCCTTTAAATATTAGGAATTTAGGCGACCCTTGTTAACATGTAATTGATTTCTTTATTTTTTGAACAAGAAAACATTAAATATTTTTGTCTTCATTATTTGTTTTACTCTCAATAAAAAACAGAATTAAATAAAATATTAAAATTTTATGCCAAAAACATAAATATTAAATGAACAGCAAAATGTTTTACAATACTAAATGCCTGCTAGTTACAAAAATTATCTATCATGTAAATGAAAACTTACTTTCTCAGACCTTATATGTATACATATAATTTTAGGCTTATAGTTATTCACATTTAATATACTTTTAGTTCACAAAAAAGACTCCTTTTTATTTGTGGTTATCATTAGAAAATATTTCATGCACAGTAATGTTAAATCAACTAAACAAGCCAATAAAATTTGTTGATACATAAAAACTTTTATTGAACATCCTTACTATATATTAATATTTACTTATTACTTTATTTATTTTCTGAAACGTCATAAATGTTACATTACGTGTGTACAATAGATTGAATCGAAAAAACACGAAGAAGCCCATTGCTGTTCCATAAATTTTAATAGATATCACATACTTTTGTTTTTCTTAGACATAATGCTATATGAATCTCGTATTTCTCACCAAGAGAAATATAATATTTATATTGTTCAGAATAAAACTTCATGCTGCCACTGCTATATTCTAAACTGACCTAGAGTATATGCTGAAAGCAACATAATCTTAAACTGGATGAAATTAATTTATATATCACTTATGAATGAAACCGTGAAACTATGTTGCTTATGTAATATGAATAAAATATATGTGGAACACAAATGATTTATTTATGGCATTAGAAAACACTTTAAGATATGCTACTTACTTTATGAATGCAACAATTTCAGTAAAAGGTGCATTAACACAAATTATTTGAAGAATTCTTACATTTATATATGATTAGATTCTAAAATAGAATGTTTTCATTCTGAGTGAGTGAGCTTCTAGTAAAATATGATTTTACGGAAAAATATACATATTTATAATTATATTTATTTAATTTTTTTACTTTTATTAAGGTATAGTAAAATTTAAGCAGAGTTTTATTCTCAGTAAATATTAAAAATTAATTGAAATGCAGAATACTTTAAAATATAATTTGCTTACTTTCAAATGTATAGTAAGATTCAACATTACTTTTTACTGAAGAAAAAAACATTCACAAATTTTTTAATAAGATTTACAATGCTGGACGATCCGAAATATAAATATAGGAATACACATAAGCACCTGTTGATAGTAAACAACGACAAAAAGGGAGCGTGATTGTTAAACAGCTAGTGCAGAATAGGAAATACTTGATAATCGAGCGTTGCGCCCTCTAACGGTCTATAGGAGAATTCCAAGCGACTACAGCATCCACTAAGCAGAATACGCTTCCTGATGTTATCTACTGCTGTTTGTTCTAAAATTTCTCGCAGCTTTTCTTGAATATAAAGCCAGATATGCAAATTTAAATTTTTGTTTGATTTCCATATGCTTTTTTGCATATTTTTACATTTAAGCACATGATCACACTATTAAGGTTAAAATAAATATATCAATGACTACTCTCTTCTTCCACACTTTCCAATCTATGGTATTTGCTAGGTATTCTTTCGATTCTAATGTTAGATCTAATCATTTTTGTTGTAATTTACGAAGAAAGGTAGCAAGTTAGCCGAGTTTATTCAAAATAAAATTGTGACCACAGACTATAAAATTTCTTATGATTTTACCCTTTCCATAATTATGTTGTTACATCCGGTTAAATATTGTGGACATTAAGATCTGCTCCGGTAAGGAACTTTTCTGTCTATAAGATTTCTGATGTAAGATTTCTTTGATTGATGTAGCAAACCTAATATGACTAAGGGAATGTTCTTTTGTCAAAGATTCATTGGAACGTGAGTTTGGAGGTGGGTTGTATGCTGATATAAATTAAATGGTTTGGAATCTACTTTGATTTTAATAAGATCAATCTTAATGATATGAACCAGGATTTGTCTAAGTCAACAGTTGTAACTATAATGGCTGATTATTTATTAAAGTGATGTCTAGTAAGTATATTCCGAAGGAATACTAAAACGTCTTTGCTCTGATTCGCTTAAACAATGATCTCTATAAGATTCTCTTAAGCAATTATCTCTGTAAGATTGTCTTAAACAACGATCGCTGTAAGATTTTCTTAAACAATTATCGCTGTAAGATTCTCTTAGCAATTATCTCTATAAGATTCTCTTAAACAATGATCACTCTAAGATAAACAATGATCTCTCTAAGATCTTAAGCAATTATCTCTGTAAGATTCTCTTAAACAATGAAAAGTTTAACAATCTGCTCATTAGTTGTGATTTGTATTAGAACTGAAGATGGCTTGATTTCCTTAAATTTCAAAGACTTTTAAATCAGTTAGAATAGGGGATATTATTATTAAATTACTGGGGCTTGCAATTATAAAATAATTTTCAGTATTCATTCTTAAAAAATATTATAAAGCTGATGGGATTACAATAATTTTTAGGTGCCGAAGTGTTATTTCAATTTATGAGGCAAATATCTTTATTTTTACAATGCTTAAAAATAATTTTATACTTGAAATATAAAAATTGTTAATACCTTAATCTAGATTAGAAATTCTAGTTAGAACAACACAGTATTGAAGAAGACACAGTAAATAAGTTTAAATATTGAAATATATATATATAATATATATGTATATATATATATATATATATATATATATATATATATATATATATATATATATATATATATATATATATATATATATATATATATATATATATATATATATATATATATATATATATATATATATATATATATATATATATATATATATATATATATATATATATATATATATATATATATATATATATATATATATATATATATATATATATATATATATATATATATATATATATATATATATATATATATATATAGAAAGATACCTGAATTTTGGGATCTAAAATCAGATGGATGTAGATGAGTTACAAATATGAATAAGAAACCATTTTATACAATGCTTATATATCTTAACAATTTTTATAAGAAAATTCTTAAGTAGTGCAAAAGACTCGATAGATCTTATATATTATAAAATTTACTGACTTTATCTGTCATGTAAAATATAAATTCCTTTGCCTTGAATATAAAGGATGTAAAAATATTGAAATAGTGTTTCACATTCCCAAGGCACAGGTCCGAGATTCGGTCCTAGCGCTAGGCAAGGTCGACTCAGTCTTTCATCCCTTCAATGGGTCGATGAAATGAGTACCAAGTATGCTTAGGAGCTAAACACTGGGGTTTTCGTGTTAGGCTGACCACCTAATCGGGACATGCTTCGCACCCCAGGCCCTCTCGGTCAAGAGAACAGTGATGGGCACTGGAGACCTTAGTCCCCTTGGGTTGTCATGCCACAGAGCTTAAAAATATGTAAAATAATCTTATAAAAATACATAATATTAACATTTATTCTTTCTCTAATAAACATATTACAAGCAATCTTCATTTGTTGAATTGTCTCCTTTTTAGTTCTGACTTCTTATGTTAAAATATTTTTGGAAATGATTTTTCCATTTATTATTTTGGAGATCAGGACGAATTTACATTACACACAATTTTGGGAAAATTTTAATAAACTTATTTTCTGAAAAATCTTGATATTTCTCTGATTCTGAAAGGTAAATATATTATTTATTACCCGATTCTATATATTAAGCGAATATATATTGATGAAAATAAATATGAATGGGTTTACGTATGAACTTCATAAACATGACACTATAACAAACTTCTTGATAATCATCAAAGAATTTATCCAATCATTACTTAAACATAATGAATTCGAATTATAGATTAGAGTTCAAAACTAATAAGACAAAGGCAAAAATTTACTTAAATAATTTATTAGACTGTTAATCAAGATTTTCAAACGTGTTAACGCCAGTCACTTAGACGCCAAGCATATTATTCAATAGATGTTAAACTCTAATGACTTTAAATTTTGAATAAAATGAATACGTGCAAGAATAATTAATTAAAACTGTGCATACATTTATGCAGTTTCATTTTTATTTATTTTTTATAATTCTAATTTTTAGTTAGTTTAAATATATCAAAAAATAAAATATTTGTTAAATTGTAGAGGTAAAAATTCAGTTCAAAATTATTATTTTAAGCACAAATTTACAAGTAGTACTCTGCTGAATATTATCTCCAAATTAAAAATTATATTTATTTTGTTTTTAAACATACTCTAGATTATACGAAATAGTTTCGAGTCAATTTTGCAAAGTAAACAAATTTTATATTTAGTACTGACTGCATCATGTTAAAAAGTTCAAATCAAAACAGTTTATCTTATCGTTTTCACGAACAGCTACATTTATTCGTTAGTTCCGGCTTATTTTCCTTTTATTATTAGAGCATTTTACTATCACTTATATATAAATATAGATAGTATTAATCTAAAAAAATCTATCTTAATGTTAACGTTATTTATTTTAAGTTTGTATTTCAGAATAGAATTTTTATTTTTTAAATAAAAATTCTATTCTGAAAATTCTGGAAAGCTTCATTCCATTTTCTTTCATATTGATCATACCTTCCAGTTATTTGATTCCAAAAGATTTTCCATTCACTTTGAATAAAAATATAGATTATATTAAAATAGTCTGGTTGCTAAAAATTCAGTAACTAAGAAAATTCTATCAAAGTTTATTATTTTGGAAATTAATTATAAAAGTGTGTTAAGAAAACTAAATGAACTCCTAGAAGAGTGCATTCTAGTAATTTTCATAACACAAATCATTTAATTATATCATAAGAAATACCAGAAATAATGCAAGTAATCAGTCTTATCTGTATTACGATACTTTTAGTCACAATGCTATGAAAATGAATTTACAATTAAAATTAATCTTTTTATAGAATATCGTCGAATAATTTTTGAATGAAAAACGTTTGAATTGGCATTGTAAACATTCAAAATATCTTTACAATCTGAATTCAAAATTTGACAAATTAAAATAAATAATTTATTTTCTATTGTAAATGAGTAATAGAAAAATAGTTTAGTATTTATTTAAAACTATTATTTAATTTATCTTTAAAAATTATTTATTAAAAATAAATGCAATACCATAAGTTAAAAATTTACATTCAGCTTTTCTCACTCTTTCTCATTCAAGAGTATTTTTTCCTACTGTAAAGCATTGGATATTCGAAAAATATCAATCACAGCCCCTTCTCATTTATTTCAATTTAAGGCAAATAATTTCCAAATAATCCAAGACGTGAACGCACTCTTACATTTTATACAAATTTATATATACAATTATAACATTATTTGTTTGTTGTATAAGATATTTTTGTAATATAAAAAGTACATTTTTGCTCGGAATAAAGCTGTGTGCTCGTGATTCTCAAAAGAAGACAAGTTTTCCTCTTAAAAAAATTATCTTCAGAAATATTTCCTCTTGAGAAATCTTTTTTTATCGTACAATACAAAAATCATTATTATTATTGATTTTATAATAAATTGTAAAAGAAATAAAAAATATTCTTTTAATCTGTGTTTCATAAAAAGATTTAAAAGATGGATTAAAAATTGAAGTATATATATATTAAAATCATTCTTAACTCAAACTGTTTGTAGTAAAATAGAAAAATTAATAATACTGAATATTATATTACACATAAAACTATATCGTATACAAAATGTGAATTTTGCATAGGATTGTAAGTCTTATTAATATTATTTTAGCTTAAACTATCATTTTATCGTTCATATTCAATTGGGTTTTTAAAACAAATCTAGTATTATTTTCTTTTTTAAAACTAATAAATCATAGTTCAAGTGAGTGTCAGAAACTATATTCAATCAATTTTCAGGAGAAAAAGATAAGTTAAAATTACAGTATAAAATGAATGTTAAGAAAAAGAAAAGTTAACGTCATGAAACTGAGGTGATTTATTTTTCCCTCGATAAGAAAACTCATACGTTCGAAATGGTTATCCGTTAGTTGTTTTTACAAAGTGAGTTATTTTCTAAGGTATTTATTGTTTGGAAAATTCATCGCTTATATTTTTTCCTTGTGGTTTGCAATCGTAGAAATAAAATTATTAATGCAAACAGTGTATGATAGAGTTTGAAAGCATATTAAGAAACAATCCTATTATTTTGAAGATGGATAAATTAAAGCAGTATTTTTCTATTTATTTATTAGGCTTTTAGGTACAAAAACGGTTTTAAATATTAATGGAATATTACAAATGAGTTATCCAGTTAGTTGGTAGGCAGATATATTGGATATTGAAGTGAGGATGGCATGAAAGGTACTTCTCTTTACAGATGAGTCAAAATTTAATGTGTAAAATGATAACAGTCACTTTTTTGAATTAGTAATTTACCAAGCATTTATGATATGACTCACTTGGAGAACATGGTGATATTAAAACAATGTATATTTAATGAATAAAAAGATTTACAATTTTTTATTTTCCCTTTTTTTACAGTGAATAATTAAATGAATAGAGAAATCTTGAGATTTACGTAAATTTTATGATTCTAATGATAATATTATCGTCCATTCTATATCTGTAGAATAACATCTCTTATAAAACCATCATAGAATTTCGAGCAGTATAACTCAATTTAATTTCTTGAATTTCATCAACCATGTTTCAATTTCTCCGGGAAGACACACTACTGTCTCTTGACATTTATGCTGAAGACATTCAAGCACTGTGCAGGAATACTGTTCTTAAGATCATCTTTGAAATGCAACTTCACTCAAAATTTGATTCAAAACTACTACATCGTAACAATTTTCAACAATAGGTGAATCAATTTGAGAAGGTGGGCTGCTTGTGTAAAACACTTCTCAGGGCAAACAGAAGCTAAAATTGGACTGGTTGGAAAAATTAGGGATATATTTTCAAACAATCATATGAAATAAATGTGTTGTGTGAATTCTGAATTCAGTTTACTTCATAAAAGAATTTGACTCGTATTATTAAAATATCTCCATTTCCGATTCACCCCATAAAGATGGTGTTATTAATCTTCCGGACATTCTCCATAATGCTTTTTTTTTTAAAGTTTGGAAGATAAGTTGGAGGTTAATAGTTTCGCGAGTGGACTTGCATTTACGAATAAAAACTCTTTCCACGTTTTGGATAAAGTTAATCACCATGATTTAAGAAAATTCATATCATCGAAATTCATTAAAGAGGAATGCTTTCTGTAACATTTCCAACAACTATATTTTTCAACTTTCTTCATGAGAAATGCATTAAATCATGCAGTTACAAGATATGCTACTAGAATGGTTCTTTCTTTAAATGGTAAAAGCGGTTACCAACATAATTCATCAAAAAGATAATTCTCCACCAAAGCTGTCATTAAACGTACGTATATATCTGAACAACTGCCTTACACAGGATTTACATTGGATATCCTAATATTGGATTTGTCTTATTGGGTCAAGTAATGTACTATTGCTTTACTGGCTACCGAGATAATCTCTTCAAAAGATATGCATATTTCCATTTTCTTAGGATTTAAGTTCTGGGGTAGTAGTAATTATTAGCAGTAAATAACTCAAGAATTATTAACAAAGTTTAACTATTAGATTATTTCAAACATCTATTGTCAACTATCACGTAATAAATATCATAATTATGACGGGAGTTGGAATGCCACATAAATATTTATCGTGTCATCAGACAACCACAAATGAGAAATCCATGCAAAACTGGATATCAATTATTTAGTAAAAAGGATTTGTTAAGATGACATAACAGTAGAGCACATATGGGTATGTTTCTTATCCCATTCAATCCAATAACATGACATCCTATATAGTTAGGTTGATTTCAATTAAATTTTACTCAAGTTTTTGGGTAAAGCTGTAAATATTAAAATATATTTAAAATTAAGAATACGATAATGTGCTTTTTTTTAATATGCATTTAAAATATATAAAAATTCTTAATTATTAGGTCTATTTTTTGTTATTCAATTCTTCTTGTGTTACTCTAAAAGTATATTTCTCATAATACATGAGCAACTTCTTACAAGTATTACATTAATTATTAAAACATAGTTTTAAGATGTATTTATAATTATTTTAACTGTACGAATGTAACTGAATAGTTTGATTCAAATGTATAAATTTTTCCACAAAACATTAAAAGAAACAGTATAATATTTGAATTATTAATTTATAATTTCATTCATTAATTAAATATGTGTGAAATTATTATAATTACAAAAAATAATATAAATTAGAAGACAGGTTTTTACATATATTGTAAGAAAAACTAGCTTTATTATAAACTTATAAAAATATTATTTACATTAAGAATAGACAATGTTATTGAAAGTTACAATTTGAGATTCAATTTTTTTGTAACAATATTGTTTTCTCCAGTATTTTATTCAAGGCTTTACAAGCATCATAAAAATAGTTTATTTTATGATTAGTGCGTTATTTTTCTTCAAAAAGGAATTTTCTACGCAAAAAAGTGTAATTTAAAATGTTATATATATATATATATATATGCATATATATATATATATATATATATATATATATATATATATATATATATATATATATATATATATATATATATATATATATATATATATATATATATATATATATATATATATATATATATATATATATATATATATATATATATATATATATATATATATATATATATATATATATATATATATATATATATATATATATATGATATATATGTATATATATATGTATATATATATATATATATATATAGAGAGAGAGGGAAACATTTGATAATTTCCATTTCTTTTAAGCATTTTTTTTCAATTGAATTCTCTTCAATTATCCATAATAGTATGTGATAAGTATTTAAATTTTCAATTAAATTATATAATCTTAAGAAGGAGAATTTAATCACGCATATGTAAATTTTTCTAGCCCTTAAAATTCCATTTAGATGATTTAAAGAAATGAAGTTTCACAATGAATATTTAGACGTCTAGTCAGGAGAAGTGTATAGTTAAAAAAGCATCATTTTTAAGTCTAGAAAATAATGATCTTAGAATTTGTTTCTTAAACTATTTAAGTATCTTGAGCTATCTTTCAAAAGAATGATATATTTGACTTGAATGATAGTACTTAAGTTTTATTTATCTAAATGATATTTCAAAATGCTTAGTAAAAATGTTGTTTCTGTCTGATAAGTATTATTGTGAGGTCTGTATTAATAAAATATATTATTATCTCTTTATTATTTGTTACAGTTTTAGAATTTACGTAAATCATATAAAAATGGATGTTATGTGTATCTTTTTGGTTCACATTTTTATATGGAAAAGTCAATGTTGTACTTTTGCGTTAAATTTATATACAATGTTTTAGCATTTATGGGAACTAATCATTTTAATGTTCTTCTACTAAGTATTTATGTTTATAACATTTTTTTTGATATTTTCTTGGCATCATCTCAAAATACATTTTTTCGGAAATCACAAGTGTATTCAAAGCCAAATTTTACATGTGAATATATGATACAGTAGAGCACGTTTAAAAGCATTATTTTCATGAAAAAGTTTTTCAATCATATTCTTCATAAAAAAAAATTCGTATTCATTTAAATATATACGAGCTTCTTTAGAAATATCATCGTACCAAACAATACTTACAGAATTTGTTACCATTCTTCCTTTTTAATTTTTTATGTCCTTTAATAGAAAATATTTCTACAAAACATGCATTTTTTAATTTTTTATAATTCTGTTTTTCAAAAAAGGCAAGCAAAATATGATTGCTTATCGATTTTTAATACAGGTTAAATACAAAACATAATTACATTAATTTTTTAAAAAAGCAAGTGTAAGAATTAATCATCAGAAGAATCTAAGGGATTTTTTTATTTACTTAATTAATTATGTGATATCCATAATTCCATATTGCTGAGCGCATAATAGGATTTTGAATCTTAAAGAGGAAATAAACTCTTGATATCTTTAAATAATTAAGGCCTAAGAAAGAACTCAGTTATTGATACCGATTTTCAATTCTTTTTTAAAATATTTTAAGACTTATAATATATTACGTAATTCTTTTCTTTTATTTTTCAAACTTATTTAGAAATTATATTGTCAACACTCTTTAACAGTTCGTGAACTCCAACCACTTTTCTGATAGTATTAATTACATAAAATTTGCAAAAAAAAATGATTGAAAAATGTTAAATGAAATCAGCTGCTGTTCTTAAATTAAATAGACGCTCGTATTACATAAATTGTTTTGAAAAACTATTCAGTAATCATAATAATGCATGAATAAAAATTAATATTTTTAAAATAATGAATAATTAGGAGTGTCACTTATTTTTTATGATTTTGAAATTATTTTTCAACTTTATATTTTTTGATTTTGCAAATACTTTTCACTAATTATTAATTTTTTTAAAACTTGTTCTTATTTATGGATGCAACACCTAGACTCTTACAAAGGCTCAGTCAAATCAAATTGTAATATTTGAGAAAATTCCTTAGAAAGATTTTTGGTGCTGCAAATGAGAATGGAATTTGGAGGCACAGGTACAATTTCTAGCTCTACAGACTTTTTAAGGAAGCTGTCATCGTCAACTATATTAAAATATGTCGCTTGAGATTTGCGAACCATATCTGTCGAATGGACCCCTCGTCTTATTTTTAATTATAGGCCCATTGCAAGCAGATCTAGGAGTCGACCCAAACTTAGATGGACTGTTAGTGTAGAGGAGGACTTTAAAGAGCTGAAAGAGACAAATTGGAGAACAGTCGCCTCTCGGAGAACACAATGGAGGATTGTTTTGAAGGAAGCCTTGGCTCATCACGGGCTCTCGTGCTGAAGAAGTAGAAGAATTGATTTTTAAAAGACTATATATTTTGTTTAATATCAGACAATGAAGTATTATAGAAGTACTTATTATGCAACTAAATTACTATTTGTGTGTGTGTGATGTTGAATTATTTTAGAATTGAAATGACTTTAACTTGATGAATGAAAACTGGATTGTAACTTTCCCCTTCGAATGATGTCATTTACCATTGGGATAAAATGATCTGCTTTTCCTCTAGTTAACTAAATCTCCTAAAATAGAGGTGAATGAATATGTATAGACTTTTCCGGATCTTGAAAATATGAGCGAAAATTGTATGGTATATTTATTTCTGCAAGATTCAGTGAAATTGTAATAAGAAAACATATCCTTAATCTTATAGAGAAAAAGTCAAATGAAATTGCAAACCAAATAATGTCTCAATTAAAACCTGCTTTTGCAAGTTTATTTACTTTCTTATTATAATTGACTCCCAAGTACCCTCAAATCTAAAGTAAATGAAAAAATTCGCAACCTGTTTTATTAGCGGTCAGTTGGAAATTGTAATTTGTATTAGAAGAATTGCTTAGGATGATCATCAGAAGGTATAAATTTATAAATATCTATTATTTATGCTATTGACAAGAAATGAAATTAACTCCCAAAGGGATAATGAATATAAATTTTAATGCTAAAGTAGCGCTAATGGTACTTTTGTCTTAAACGATTTTAGAAAAAAATAAAACTTTAAGGAATTATTTAAATTATAACCAGAGAGTTTAATCGTGATATTTTTTTTTTACCTATCCAAAAGCATTTTTCTAGTCTTGAATGTCACAACATTTTAATATACAACAAATGTATATAAATAAAAATATGAATTTCATATATTTTTGCCTGTCTTTATTAAACTAATGTTATGTGCTGGAAGGTATTTATTGAGGCCAGTCCGAATGAATCAATTTAATTTTAATTAAATTATAGCAATTAGTTCTTATGATCCATCTATTAGTGGTAACGGGTGAATTTTCATTACGAGACTACTATTTGTACATTTTACTTAGTATATGATAACTACCATAGCAATTAGAATTGATTGTGGATATAAAAAATAATAGGATTATGAAACATTAAATTATAATCGATGAGACGAAAAGAGAAATATAATCAAAATGTTTAATCATGGAGTCAAAACTGAACTAAACAAGAGAAAAATGTTTCTAATATCCACTCAAAAATCTATACCATAAAGAAAGCGTGCGCATCTACTAAACGTATTATATTAATCATATTAAAATCAAAAATAAATTTTTAATTCATCATTCAAACCATTCAAAATTAATTTTTTAGTTATGAAAAAACTCAATGTTTGATAAAACGCCATAACACTAAATTCAAATTTTATTTGAGGAATAATAATTTTATTTCACAAAAAATTATTTGTGTATAATTATTTACAAAATCCACTCTACTGTTGTCTTTAGAGTAAATTACATGATTTAAGTGGATATAAATTTGATGAAAGTAAACTCATCTTTACCGTGATAATTTGGTTAACCTAATAGAAGGAATATTTTGTTTTTCATTTGAAACACATAAATCAAAACTGTTTTTAAAGACTTCGTGGTTTGCTGGAATACCAAGTTTTAGAAAGCAAAGTTCTTCGAGAAAAATATAGGTGCTCCTTGGCTGAAGTTGGCGATCTTCTTTTCACCAAGCTTTTTTTCGTACATGTTTGAAGGAGCTAAAAAAGAGGTTAGACCAACCAGAAACAAACCAACAACACTAACAATTTGGTTTCGAATTGCCGAGAAAAAGAGGGAGCCCTAAAGTATAGCCACCCGGTTGTTCTACTGGCAGACACTTATACAGAATACTTCTAGTATATTAAGGTATCAAATTAAAAATGATCAAGTATAAAGTTGACATAATGGAATAGCAAAAGAAAAAATTCTCAAGGAAAATTTTAAATGCATTTAACGAATTTATCCAGCCTTAATTCTATTTTTGATATTTGATACGAAATCCTAAGTATTCGATTGGGAGGATATGATTAAAGATTGTTCATTTCATGAAATATATTAGGGTACCAATTGGTTTATATCCAATTTTTTGATTGGCTGCATCTTTTACAATTCTTTCTCAAGAGGATTCTGTATATAAATCTAGATAAATTTAAGAGCATATGCAAGTCAGTACAGAAATATACAATATCTTTCGGTATTAGATTTGGCGACAATACAGAACAAAATGGAAGAACAATATGAAACCAAATTTGACGTAACTTTCCTTCGAACACCCTTCACTAATGTCTTTTATTTGTGTAATGTTAAGGATTTCTTTTCTTTCAGATAGAAGAGAGAGGTGCTTTTTAGTTACTTTTAGTAGAGACACTTTTTTCATTTCGTATACTTGAAAAGTTATCGTCAATTAATAAAAGGAAAAATTCTGGTCTTTAAATTTCCAAAACATTTTTGCTGAATAATTGTAATGAATAAAAATCAGTTATGTCATTATATATATGATTTCTCTAATAGTATATCTTTACATATTTGCCTTTTACAATTTTCTTTTTTGTCATAAGATGAATCATTATGAAAAAATCATTATTATTTGTGAGAATAAATACTCTGATTTGTAGTTTTTAGGATAAGATGATTTAAAATATTTTTCATATTTTCTTAAATATAAATTAGAGTGCCCCTGTTAAGAGAAAAAAATGAAAAATATCTCTTAGACTAATATTTCTATTAAAATTAAAATTGCCTTGTGTAGAAGGTAATTTAATTAATAATTAATTCATTTTAATTATTATTCGTGAGAATAAATACTCTGATTCGTAGTTTTTAGAATAAGATAATTTAAAATACTTTTCATATATTTTCATAAATATTCTTTATGGTGCCCCTGTTAATAGAAAAAGTTACTGAAAGATATGTCTTAGATTAATGTTTTTATTAAAATTAAAATTGTCTTGTACAGAAGGTAATTTAATTATTAATTAATTTTAATTATTATTCGTGAGAATAAATACACAGATTCGTAGTTTTTAGGATAAGAAAATTTAAAACACTTTTCATACTTTCATAAATATTCTTTAAGAATTTCTTGCTTAACTGTATATATATATATATATATATATATATATATATATATATATATATATATATATATATATATTATATATATATATATATATATATATAATATATATATATATATATTATATATATATATATATATATATATATATATATATATATATATATATATATATATTATATATATATATATATATATATATATATATATATATATATATATATATATATATATATATATAATATATATATATATATATATTAATGCTATTTTCCAATTCTATTTGCAAAAATAACCATCAAAAGTTAATAATCTAAACATGTATGAACATGCTGTGATGCAAGATTTAAAGTGATCCTGAGATACAAAAAACTTTTCTGTCTTAGTTTCATTCATTTTAAAGCCAGACTAGAATAAACTGCTATAAAGTCCGTAAGAGACTCCTTTCAAAAGCAAAGAAATAAACGATGGAAAAATGATCGTAAAAATACTCGCAAACATTTTTTCTAATAAACATGAAGGTAACACATAAATTTATCTCCTAATCATTTTTCAAAGAAATACTATTCGGTATTCGTCATCACAAAAAAATTATAAAATAGAAAAATAATACCAAATTTTACAAATGAATCAAAAATAATCTCTATTACTTCTTCTAAATGGAAACCGTTCAGAAATTTTAAATCATTATTTGAAAAAACTTGAAGTACTATATGGTGAATAATGTCATTTTAGCAAATTTTTCTCTTTCTTTGGCATTTAATGAGGCATAATATTGAGGCACAATGTTTCCTTTCGACCATAAAAGAGTCAACTCTGTTTTGTAAAATAAAATTGTTGATAAAACATATAATAATCAGTAAAAAAGGAGCCCAATTGTGGTAAAATCATAAAAATAAAAATACGCTGGGTATAAATACTGCAAATATAATTTTACCGTAAAGAGAATAAAAACACAATCGTGTAGTTTCAAATAGAAAGCTAGTTATATGATATACTTACATTAAGAAATGATAAAATCCTTTATGTCATCTAGATAAAGTGTTTTGTTGTTTTCTATTGACTATATATTTTGTCCTTAAAGATGCCAATAAGGATTGTTTTATTAGAAATTTCAATAAAAATAATCTCCTAAAACCATGCGAATATAAATCATTCCAATTTAATGATTAACTGGTAATACAAAGTGAAAAACACATTTTTGCTTATATTTTCTGCTTTATATAGAAAGTAGTTATAATGACAGAACCAATTACTGAGCAAACATGATAACATTGTATTTACTTACCACTTACATCGAAAGAAGCCTTCTAGACACATATTACGATGAGTACATTAGATATCAGTTAGTGGAGCATAAACACGTATAAAGGAGAAATCATTTGAGATATTATCTTGTGAACCTTAACGTGGTCTCAAATATATCATATTGATGCAATCTTGAGGAATATTTGCTTGAATTATTTTTACGGTTATTTCTAAACACCAATTTGAAAAATTAAGAATTGTAAAGAAAATATCAACATTTTTTGTTGAAATCAAATGAAATATTCAAATTTAAGCTAAATTCAGTTGTTCTTAAATAAATGAATTATGTAAAAAACTGAATAACGTAACCATCTGTAAAAATAAATTCTTACTTATTTAAAACAATGCAAAAATTAAAATAGAAGAATAACCAAATATATATTTTAAAAAATCATTCCTTCAATTGGAAATTGTCAGGTAAAAAATATCGACATTCATACACAAATACAATTTACAAATTATAAAATATTAAATTAAAATAAAACATTTCTGTAAGTTACCTTTATCTAACCATAAATGTATTCATTCATCAACCTAAGCTCTCATGAAAATGTTATTTTTATATTATAAAATAAGTTACTCACAGATATGACATCATGCCTTTTTTTATTTAATTCTGATAAGAAGAATTAGTTCTGACTTTTCCCTTGTTTGTAATCTCTTAGAAAATCATGAAATGTAACCGTCAATAAACTCCAAATGCATAGCTATTCATAAAATGTTTATTACCATAAACAATGTTTATAAAATATATCTCAATATAATTTAAAATTTCATCCCAACTACAGCCTTTAGTTAATTGAACAGCATTATTATAATTTAGATGCAAATACAAATGTATATAATATTACTATTGAACTTCTGCTGAGAAGGATTTATAAATGTATCGTTTTATTCAATCTAATTAAATAAATGATCCAATTTTAGTTAATGAAGAGTAATCATAAATTAGTTAATACGAAGTAATATTTCCTCTTTCTCCCACTCAAACAGAAAAATTGATAAAATAAAGTTGTGAAAATCAAAATTTGCAAATTTGATTTATTAATAGAAAATAATATATAACAAATATTAATATACTCTCTTGATGTAAATCTGAAACGAACGTGATTGAAAATCCGTAAATAAAACTAAAATTCGTTTCAATTTCCCAATGTAAGAGAAATATTAAACTATCAAAGAGGATGAACATAGCTAAACAATACTTAAGAAAAAATTAGAAAAATTTTGTTTAAGATAGTATGAAAGAAAAATTAAGGGATATTTTTGGAATTCTTATCTCTAACAATTAAAGTTTTGATATTAGTTTTGAATTTCTCTTATTTTCTAAGGAAAATTAATAAATTATTACACATTTCACATAATTCCATGTATAATAATTTAAAGCATTTAACTATGCATAGTATTTTAAATTCTACTTAATTTCTATAACTTGTATATAAGTTAAAGTAAATATGATAATTAATTTAAAAGAAATTGTTAATAATGTATCTGTTTACGCCTTTATCCTCTATTTCTGTTAAATATATAGTCCGTTTCTAAAAACAAGTATTTAATAATAAGCTAATTATATCAAGTTTAAATTTTAAAAATGTTTTATAAGCATTTATTTTAAAACAACTTTTATTACAGAAACATTTAACTTAAGTCACTTTAGTTAGTTAGCTATTAAAAGAATGAATTAAAATTGCATTAGTATTTTAAACTTGATAAAAATAACACTTAAATTTAAACAATCCAATTTCAGTGCCACTATTTGTTCAGTTATTTGCTGATATCAAAAATTTGTTATATATTTTAAGAATTACAAAATGATTTTAATTTGGTAATATTGATTAAATATATCCTTAACAATAAAAAATTTTACTATTTTGAATACATTGCAATCATGAATTACAAATATGGAAAATGTACATTTAATGATTGAAATATAACTTTAAAACAGTCATAAAACCAGTATTTTTTAATAAAACGTAAAAACCAGGTAACAGTTTATTCGCATTTTTGCTGCCACCAGACCATCTTACCAATTACCCAGCTTCCTCCAACAAAATAAATATTTATTTTCCATGCAATCGGTGATAAAACTTGGAATATTTTAGCTCAATAGTCTAAACGACATAACCGTACTCTTTATATAAACAAATGATCCCTCAAAAAATATTGAATAAAAAACAGCTTATAAAAATAGCTGAGCACTTTCCAGGATGTTTTTATCGTGTGTCGTAGCAAGTAAATTTCCTTCTTAGGCAATGATTTTAAGAAAGACTAAAATCGTAGTAAAGTAGAAAGGAATTTATTTGTTTACTATAAATGTTAAATATATTTACCTTAAACTTCCAACTCTGTATTACATTCAGTAAAAAAGCTATTCAGATTTATTGACAAAATTTAGATGACGCATTCAAAATTCTTGAATGATAAGAAATCCAATATTATTAAAATTTGAACATTACTTTTCGTTTTATTTCACGCGTAAATAAAATAAAATAATAAATTTTACGTAGCTTATGTGTGATATACTGAATAATATAATTGAATTTTTATTTACGACTTCTTGCCAGCGTAATGGCAATTTGTATAACTCGTTTTCGAAAATTTTTCTTAGACATAAAATCAAATAATTTATATAATGCTAATCTGCTTCTTTTTCATTTTTGACATTTTTGCTCAACCAAAAATTTTGCTAGGACAAAAACAAATTATAAACAGAAAGTACTGTTGAGAGAGAATGATGGTTGGAGAATTCTAACCAAGTTCTATGACTTTTTCTGAAAAGTCTCCAAAGAAGTAGATGGGTTGTGAAAAAATATGGTTTATTTCTCACTAAATGTCTCCAGCATTTATTCTTTAAGGGTTGTTTTCAAATGTGTCAATTGCTGAAGGTATAATTTAAAATTTAAATTTTTCCCTTGATATTTCAACAGCTAGTTTAAAGTATCTTGAATATCCCACCATTTACACATTACACAGCATTTTTCTTTAAAGCTCAACTTTGGATAAGAGGTAAAAGAGAATGTTTTCTGGAATCATAATATACTCTTTTCTTTATTATATTTTCTTAGATAATGCATTTTCCATTTACAGTGATCAACCTTTCCAAGGAATTATACTGTGAAAGATGGGATGTGCAAATGATGACTGGGTCATTGTATTTCTCATTAAACTCATTGATAATCTGGCTCGAATATCACTATACTGACCTTGGTTTTTGTATATGATTTGAAGTGGTTTGTTGAGCTCAATCAAACCTTTTCCCAATCTCAGATTTTTAAAATCACCATGACGATATCTTCAATCAAATATGAAAGTCCATAGCACAATTTATCAGAGAAATCAAAATTGCTTTTATGAAAAATTTCAATCTACATTTTAAATATTCTATATGACCTGTAACTTCACCAAACATTTTCAATAAATTTCTATATGGTTATACATTCCTTCTTGTTGAAATATGTACGAAATAGAATGGGGGGGGGTGAAATTGAAAGGCGTCAATGAAATTTATCATTAGGAAGGAACAGAGATCTTATCTTATTTAAAACTATTAGGAATCATCTTCCTTTTACTTGCTTTGTTTCCGCAGTAATTATTTACTTATTAATAGTATAAAAAAAACATTATTAATAGTATAAAAAAAAACTAAAGGCAACCAAATGAATAACATAAATTACTTTCACGGACAAAACGGTAGAGTTAATTATTTATTATCCTAAATATTAAAATGTTTACCGTTTTCTTAATTGAAATGTTTATTTAATAACAAAGTCATTTTAAAAAGTTTTTAATTAATTAGAACATGAAACTTTCAGTGTTGAAAAACATTTTTTTTTTCAAATACATTTCAGATTAATGTATTAAACAAGCAAGCTACCAATATTCTATTTTTATCTTAGTACCTAACAAGTTTAGCATAATTACTCTTAATAAGAGAATAATAATAATTAGATCATTATGTATGTGCTACTAATTGAAAAGATTTCTCCCACTGAAATATTGTACATATGATCAAGCATTTAAGAAATTAATTTAATTTCAGAAATTAAATAACTTAAGAAAATATGTATAAATGTTAGGTATTTAAATAAGTAGAATATTAAGTGCGGATTGTAGTTTACTGTAATTGTCATCATTACACATAGTAAATGATATCATAATAATAATTTATAGTATTAATTTATTAATCGGTAATAAATATAATGGTTTCAAGAAAAGAAGTATGTGCATTACTTTAAAGTTTAAGAAAAAGTTAAAATTGATTTAAATAAGAAAGAATTAACAAAATAAATTTAGCTTGAATTAAGTTGAGTCTATGTGAAATATTTACGTTGTTGTTTTTTGTATGGTTTTTAATGGGCAAATTTAAAATTTAATTTGGCAAAAAATTTTTTGAGTGCCATTTTTATACTTCAAATCACAAACGGCTTGCGTAAGCAAGAAAATATTTAATCAGCTGTAAAAAATAAATAACTAAATTTCTTCTAAAATAAAATTTTTGCAGTCTATATTATAGAATAATTAAAAAAACTATGGGAATGAGCAATTCTGAGAAATTTAACTAGTTTTAAGTCGAGAGTATTATAATAGTATTGCTTTTACAAATTTTTAAATTCACCGTTGTTTCAGCATTGATATTTTATTATTTATTACAAGATTTTCATATATAAACAAGTCCACTTTGTAGATTACTTTTCTTTCCTTTGTATAGCATAAAAAGTAATCTTACTTATTTGTTTAACAAAGAAATATGGGTTTGGTCAAATAGTTAAATCAGTATATTTTTCAATGTATTATTTCCCTAAAAAAACTTAAATATTTTCATTGTAGTTAGTAAAGAAATCCAACATAAAAATGTTTTCACGCATGAAACGCGTCAATTGTTTTGAAATAGTTAAAAAATATTGTTTTTGAAAGAAAACTTTTTCTATGAACGAAATTTTTATATCAATCTTTTATTGAATTTATTTACAACTTTCTAACTTGTGAAGATTAATTATTTTAGAGTTGCAACTATGTAAAAATTAAATACATTTGTAAACTAATGCAATTATAAAACTTCTTTTCAATAATTGAAGAGATTAATTTACCATGTCTGTTTAATGTTAGCAAATAATGGCTTAATATATATGCATTACAGATTTTTTAGATCTTATAGTTGCTTTCCATAGAATGAAATCAATAAAAGAAAATATATCATTTTAATAATCAATAATTGATCACTAAACAAAAATTTTGCTCTGAACCTTAAAGGTAAAACTTTAAGGATTTTGCTTGAAATAGCTCCTTTTTTGAAATATAGCCTGCTAACGCATTTCAGTTTTAATATACATTGTGTCACAAAGCAAAATCACATACACTTTTAAAAGCATTGCTACTTTATTTTTATCTTTTAACTTATGAAATTATTGCAGAAATAACTTACATAAATAAATTTAACTGATAAAAGTGCATACATAAAAAAGTTAAATTATTAATAAAAGGGAATTTGTTGGTTAGTTAGTTGGGTTTATTCTGATTTAATAAAAGAAAAAAGTTGTTCATTTTTTTATTACTACAATGAAGTTAAACATACTTTTCTAGAACCGAATGAAAATTGTTCAGTATCCTAAAAATATAAATTTTTGCCCTGATTTAATTTAAGAATGTTGATATCTTTTATATACTTTTTCATATCTGTTGAAAAAATATGATTGCTGGAAATCCAGAGGATATTTCTGTATAATTTCCGGAAAACTTATATTTGATTGTTATTTTTCCGTCACATTTATGAAAGTTTCTCCGCCTGGTAGATCGATGACATTAACGATCTAATATTATATGTGGACTCAGAGTAATTTGATTTTCATTGGATCATTTTATTGGGTTGCCATGACAACGCCATAAATCAGTTTACAATCTTCGCGATGGAAAATTATTATTATTTCTGATGAAGTTATCTTATCGTCATGAACAGAAAATGAGTTTAAAGATATTTTTATTTTTCATGTGAGAAAATATTTCCTAGAATTAATTTTAAATTTTTTATACATTTTCGAATCTAATAAAGTATTTGGAAGCATGATTCTACAAATATATTTGTTTGAAAATGAAAAATATGACCGGAAATTCTATATTTATCGTATTATTGTTTTCCAGTTCACCATGAATATTTGTTTCATATTTTTTCACTGACATAAATTAACGTACTTACTCTAAAAAAAAAAATTTAATTTTCCTTATTTTTTACTTTTATCTTTAAAAAACAAATTCCTTAAAAAAAAATTATCTTTATTTTTTACTTATGATTACATCTTCCGTGTTTTTATAAATACAAATAATATTTTTTTATTGTGTAATAATTTGAATATAAATGTGAGTAGTAAATTTCTTATAAATACACATAATATTTATATTATTTGTATCTAAAATAATTCTGATACTGATATTAGTTTTATTTGTAAAATCATAGGCATTTAACATAAAATAAAGTCAAGTAAAAAGTTTAACACATAACTAAAATTTTAAGGAGATTTAACATATACAGGAAAAAATATTATAATATAAAATTAAAGTTATATACTTAATTGTTATTTTTAAGGAGAAAAATATATCAATAGTCTCAGTTGTCCATTATTTCATCCGATACAAGTAATTTAATGGGTAAAAGTTATTTTCATATACATTTTGAGTATCCAATCGGTTCTTCCAAAGATCAATGTATTTATTTATTCAACAAGAAAAAAGTTATTA
Organism: Latrodectus hesperus; assembly: GCA_037975125.1. Lineage (NCBI taxonomy): Eukaryota > Metazoa > Arthropoda > Arachnida > Araneae > Theridiidae > Latrodectus > Latrodectus hesperus. The sequence continues at coordinate 2,301,285 of CM075855.1, forward strand.
TTTCTAAGCACTCACATAGGTTTAACTAACTAAAATCGTTCTTCTGTTGATTGAATATTGAATTAAAATACCTTAAATTAAAAAAAATCCTGTAATTCAAAAGTCTACTCCATACAAAAGAAAAGAAAATACATTTGAATTTAATAATTTACATGTAAATTATTAAATTCACATTTTTAACATTTAACAAATATGTGTGTGTGTGTGTGTGTGTGTGTGTGTGTGTGTGTGTGTGTGTGTGTGTGTGTGTGTGTGTGTGTGTGTGTGTGTGTGTGTGTGTGTGTGTGTGTGTGTGTGTGTGTGTGTGTGTGTGTGTGTGTGTGTGTGTGTGTGTGTGTGTGTGTGTGTGTGTGTGTGTGTGTGTGTGTGTGTGTGTGTGTGTGAACCTAATAAGCAAATTAATATTTATTATTTTGCTTATTAGGTTCACATATTTGCTCCTTTTCAATCTTGAATCTTGTGTGAAAATACTATTTAATAACTTATTAAACTAAATTGCCTATAATTATAATCATTTCAATTAAATCTAATGATAGGAATAGTTTTATAAAATTTTAAAGATATATTTAAGACACTAATATTGTTCTGATTATAATTATATTTAAACTAAAATACATTTTTTCATTCATTAATATACTTAAGATATCATTTAATAAAATTCAACGAATGAATTATAAATCTAAAACCTGATTCTTTTCATAGATAGAATATAGAAATAGAGATTAAATTGCACATGTTTTATTTTTTAATCTTTCATTTCTTGTAAAAAACAATTTTATATTATCAAAATAACTTTTAAAAGATAAAAGAGGAATTTTTTTAACATCTGAATATTTGCATTCAATGCATTTAAAGTTTTAAATCATCGAAGTGCAAAAATAACATTGAGTGTTATTTTTGCAATTTTTTTATTTATGAGTTAATAACTTAGTTTAATATAATTGTTTTAAAATTAAAAAATCTTGAGAAGCATGTATTTATTTTTGAAATACATTAAGAGTAATTTTGCATAGATCTCTATTCCTGGTGCATGTTCCTAAAACATTGCATATTCAGAAATGGTTGAAAACATTTGTATCTTTTCTTGTAAACCTAGAGTAACTATCCACGAAGTATAATATTTTGTGTCTGAAACAAATGCAATCAGATAAGATCAGAAACTAATATCATTAAGGATATCTTTTGAGAAACACACTTTTATATGCCTGTTTAAACATTCTTTCGACGAATTTATATGAGATATAAAACAAATTTTTGGAAATAGATATGTGAAGTTTTATCGAGAAATACGAACATCACATGAATATTTCAATGTTAAAAAATAAAAAAATTCACTGAAGTGGTGGGACAGTTATAAAATCCGTAGTTGATGTTTTTAAGGATAGAGGAACACTTCTCATAGACAAGTTCTATCACCTGCGATAAGTTTACTTGAAAAATTGGAAATCATGAGATTAGAAATATATTCAGTTTATATGTTATTGAATATAAAAAGGTTGATTGCGTTTTTTTATATAATGTTTTAATTCACATGTAAATTACAATTTAGATTTAAAAGTCTTCGTGTATTTATATTTATATATGTGTATGGATGAGTCTGTATGAGACTAATTTTATTAGACAAATTTTAATTGTAAAGTCATACTTTCCATAACAGTGCTCAAAATATGAAATTTAATTTAATTTTCTCAGATATATTTCTGATGGTGATTTGTGTTGTAAAATTGTGGTTTCCATAATATTGCGCAAAATATTATAAGTAATTTAATTTGCCCAGATATATTATCTGTTGGTATATTTCTGAGGGGGATTTGTATTGTAAAATTATAGTTTATATAATAGCGGTCAAAATATGATATTTAATTTAATTTTTACAGATCTATTTCTATTGGTATGTTTCTGATGATGATTTGTATTGTAAAATTGTAGTATTCATAATAGTGCTCAAAACATTATATTTAATTTAATTTTCACAGATATATTTCTGATTGTATATTTCTGATGATGATATGTATTATAAAATTATAGTTCCCATAATAGTACTCAAAATATGATATTTAATTTTCACAGATATATTTCTGATGGTAGCACTATTAATAGCTTATTTCATAGTTCATCTTTTAATTATTTGTGCATTTTACTTTAGATATATATACATTACTTTATTTGTAAAGTTACTCATGATAAAACAATTACTCAGGCTATAATTTAATTTAAAATATTAAACACTTCCAATTTAAGCTGCTTAGAAACTATCCGTACCTCTTTATTTTAAATTTAAGTTAATTTTAAAATATAGATGGTTCAATGAGGAATAATATATAATGCTAATTAGTGATTAAGTTTATTTACTCAGAAAAGAGATCAACTTACTTTTAGCTGCATTAATTTGACACTGCCACTATATCACTTATTCAATTACATTTTCTCTTCAGTTTATTCTATATATATTTACTCTGGCATTCGTTGAAATGATTTCTCACAGAATAGTATATTTAAAGTTAATATCACATAATTTCCATGAAAGATGCGATTGATTTTATAATTCCCTGTAGTTAATCAAGTTAGCAATCGCGAATATAAGATAATCCTTGAGATATTAACGACGTATAGCTGATTTAAATGTCAATTCCTGAAAATAATTTTTAAAAGATAATAATAGTCTTTAGTATTGAAATATTTTAGAAATATTGAGTCGAATAATTTTTAAATACTATGATTTTCAAATAAATAATAAGTTTAAAATGCATAGGAGTATATAATAAACACGTTAATTTAAACAACTAATACTCATCAAAGTGTATATTTAATAAATAATACAAATAAAAAATGAATAGAATGTAATTAACTTTTTCCATTATTGAATGTGATTCTAATTTAAATTTATCTGTTATAAATTTAAAGAACTGTTATTTAATTTTACATAGTTATATTTTGTATTAAAAGGAACATTCATATTAGTTCAAAGATATAAAATCATTTTTATATCGTGGCCTATATTATTTCAATATTATTCAAACATAAGTACATTTTTAGTAACAAAGTGAGTTTCTTTTGAAAAATTTTTGTTGAAGTGCTATCCTAGATTACAAATTAAAATTATAATTTCAGTTTGGGATAAAAGAGAATTTGCATAATCCATATAATTTATATTTTTAATACAGATTCAGAAGTTAATTATTATAATCTTATTTTTTTGTGTTAATATAAGGATTATTTAAAATAAAATTATTTAATTTAATATAACATAAGTCAATAAAATTGTTCGAAAATTAGAAGCTAATTTTTCTATATACGAATATCTGCATTTTCTAATTAATATTATTAAACCAAAATTTAATAAAAATATAATTAATTCTTTTAGCTGTATTTAGTATTTTTTAGCAAAATCAACAGAAAATACTTATGGGAAAATTTTTAGAGTAAATTTAAAGCATCAAATCTTATGCATTTAATAAAATTAAAAATGTTTTAATAACGTGATTTTATATATCATTGTATATCTAAAATATAAATATTTAACCATAAAACATTAATATAAATTTAAGTAGAAATTTAGATTTATTTTGATAAAAAATATATAATAAAATAAATACAATAATGAATGGAAATTAACTATCATAAAATTGTATCTATAATCCTTTACTCATGTGTTGCAAAATTTACTTTTTATAAATTCATGAAAGCTGAAAATAATAAAAAATATAAAAGCTAAAAAATAAAAAATAAATAATAAGAAAATATAAAAAGTTAAACAGAGCTATTATTTACGTTTCTAAAAATATGCCATGGAAACATTTTGTAAGTAATTCATTTGGTCATTTACATTAAATATTAAAAATTATGAAAATCAATTGAGAAAAAAGAAAGTTGAGAAAGTTTGAGAATTTTACAAATCTCAAAGACACAATACAAATTAAAATCTAGTTACAAAATTTCGTTCTTATCAAATTATTAATATTAATTTTCTCAGTCGATAAAATAAATTTTCAATCAGAAAATCCTAGTTTTTAAAGAAAAACTTCGTTATCGTTTACTCCTATATTTATTACTTATGCTTCATTCATTCATATATCATTACTTAAATGATAATAAAAATTTTCATATTATTTTATATCAGACAGGAATGTTTTGTTTATTTCACTTCTTTTATTTATCAAATTTAACAACACTGTCATTATTCTTACAAAAAGGACCACTATTTTAAAGTATTAAAATAAGGAAAATATTTTAATAAACTATTATTATTTCTTTGTTTACTATTGTTACTATCCTTATACTATCATTATTCTTCATGTAGCCTTAGGATTTTTCTTGGACTTAGTTATTTTTTTAAATATTTCATTCATGTAAATTATTTAACAATGAATCAATATCATACTTATTGTTTTATTATTGTTGTAAATAATTAATTCTACCTTAGTTGAATTGCCTAAAGTCAAGAAATGAATAAATAACAATAATTAAGGAAATAAACATTGTTTTTATGGGTTTTACACACCTAAAAAATATTTTAGTTTTTAGTAAGGCTGCAAAATTTTTAAAACATGCTTAGCTGTATTTACTTTTAGAAAATACAATAAACAAAAACATGTGTCATTCTGCTGTCTAATAATAATTCTGGGTTTACTTTAAAATGAATAAAATGTAGTGTAATGTCAAAAGGATTTGGAATTTTATAGTTTCAATTTAACCATTTATTTAAAACAAGATTGAACATCTGAAAATACTATAGAATTCTTTCCCTTCGAAGTGATAGAAATATTTATGTTGAACAAGAAAGAGTATTCATGCAAAAAATAAACAAAACTCAAAGTCGCATGCATGAGTGTTTACATTTGCATATGTTTAAGTCTCTATCATATGTTATCGAATATTTGTTGTTGTCTCCATCATTAAATTACCTATTGATATTTCTTGAATGATTACTGATCATTTTCTTCTAACGTTAACTCCTTTTCACAAATTATATTTATATATATATATATATATATATATATATATATATATATATATATATATATATATATATATATATATATATATATATATATATATATATATATATATATATATATATATATATATATATATATATATATATATATATATCGAAACCTATATATAATGACTTTATAAATTTATTATTTTTCCTTTTTGACTTTATATGCTTCTTATGATTTAATTTCAACTTTTATTAATTTGTCTATTAGTACATAGGTCATTCACATTTAATGAAATATTTCTAAACTTTCAACAGATAATTTATTAATATAAAAATTTTCATTGAATACTTTATAAAAGTTTTAAATATTTTCTTGCAATTTGATAAATTATAGTTCTAAAAAGATTATAACCCAAAGTCATCCCAATTTATTCATAATAAATAAATTTTTTATGAATAAATTTATGCATATGTATATTGAAGTAATTAATTATATAATCCAAGTATATATATTTACTTATGAAAAATGTAAAAAGATTATTATATTCGTTAGGTTTCGATTTATGAAAATTTAGTCTTCGAGTCAAATGATACGATAAAAATGTCGGTGACAGTATTTGCCATTCATTTCTGCGTGAACACTACCTATTGATTGAAAGATGAGTTTTCTGTTTGCTTCGTTAAATAATGTTCCCTATGCCTCGGATCCCCTAGGGGTCACGTGATACATTAACAATAGGTTACCTGAAGCAAATGCATTAGACGTTGGCTAAGATAGAATAAATTCTATGACTTTTAATGTAATTGCACTGAAAAGCTCCTGGGGGGATAGGCTGGTGTAACTTCTACTAAAAACTGCCATTAATTTTTGCGATGATATCTGCAATTGAAAAGCATTAATATAACCCAGTTATATTTTTTCAAGATTACCTGGATATTTTTAACGCAAAATTACTTAATATCAAGATTTAGTAAAGAATGTTTTAATTAATAAGTACATAAATACTGTTGATAAAAATTACGGTTTATTTTTAAGATTGGTTATCTGTTTTGCACAATTTATTTTATTTGAAGATCGGAAAATAATTTAACACAATTTTATAAAATTTGTAGAATAGAAGGAATAGAAATTCGTAAGGGTTTTATTTTTTTAAGTTACAGCCATTTTCAGTTAGAAAAAAATCATACCAATTTTCATTTTATTTTCATACATCTCATAGTAATTGTTTTAGTGATTCTAAAATAGTTAATATAAATATATTATTTTTAAGAGAAATAAAGCTAATTTTGTTACAATTTAAAAATAAACTTATTTAAGTTTATTTTTAAAATAGACTTGTGCATTACAAAGCGATCACAAAAGAGGTGTATCTTTTCAAATATTAGTAATAGTTAATACATGTTCTATTGATAAAATGTTTCATATGAAATAATTTTCAATTTAAACTAACTTTGAACTGAAAGGGGTATTTTTATAGTAAATAAGATAATTTTGTTTTCTCTGTTTCTTTTTTCCAGATTTCTTGATACATAAGCTTATCAGTAGTTTACATTAGCTAATAATAATTCAAAACTTTTTCTTGATATAGAATCATATCATTCTTAAGGAGAATTGTCATTTTCTTCTAAACCTTTATTGATACACAAGATATCAGTTTGAGTAATAATCATTTCATCTTGCAATATAGGTTTTCTACATCAGTATTTTATATCCATTCATTTGAAGCTCTGTAAGAAAAATACAAAAATAAGAAATGATAAGAGCAATTTTTCATATATTTACCTTTTTTTAATATTAGAGCACATTATTCAATATATAATTCTGTATTTGTTTATACAGATAAATTTGCTGAGAAAATTAAATAAAGGAATATGAATATATCCAAAAAACAAGTAGATTTAAATATTTAAAAATAATTATTGTATATAAAAAGGATAAATCATATCAATCCTATATTAATCAATATATATATATTGATCAAGTTTTAATGAAACGATCATAAATTTATATTAAATTTTATTTTAAGGTGAATTGAATTTATGTTAAATATTACGCATTAACATCTCCATTTTATACACAGAAGTCCAATATTTAATTTCTATTCCTGAAATTCTGTTGATATAATGGCATAATAAATAAATTTGTATCCAGAATAGTTTTGGAAACCATTGTCCGTGGTCTAATATATCCATGGTGAAAAAAAAATTTTTGGAAATTAATTTTACTATTAATAAAAATATAATCTTTATAAAAACCGTATAAAGTACTTATTTCTTAAATTTTTATTGAATTTTGTTTATATATATATATATATATATATATATATATATATATATATATATATATATATATATATATATATATATATATATATATATATATATATATATATATATATATATTATATATATATATATATATATAATATATATATATATATATATATATATATATATATATATATATATATATATATATATATATATATATATATATATATATATATATATATATATATATATATATATATATATATATATATATATATATATATATATATATATATATATATATATATATATCAGTATATATTTAACATATTTTTTTTTATTTTACTAAAATTTTCAATATATAATTTTTAATTTTATTAGTAAAGTATATATAAAACGTTTTATTATATTTGTTCTTCATTATTTACATTGATTATAATAGTTGAGTAACTATATGAATTACAAATAAAATAGAGTTTTAAAATTTAAAATAAACTTAACATTTTTTAAATTTGATTTATAGTAAAAAAATTTAATTTCTAAAATAAAAAAGCATTTGAAATTTTTATGGGATATATATTTACTTTCTATCTTTAGATCAATTTTCAAAATATTTAACTAAGTTTTTTAATCAGAGTTATAAAGTACTTTTTGTGTTAACTAAATGTCAAAACATGTACATTGTATAAAAACATTGCAAATAGTTTAGAAAAACAAGATGACTTTTATAAGCTACAGAGGTTATTAAAAATTTTGTAAATAAATGACTGAAAAAGGCATTCTTGATCAAAAGCATTCTAATAACTTTTTAAAGTATAAAACTTATGTTTTTGACAAAATTTATTTCACGAAATTATGTTTTGAACTTAAAATCAATTAAGTAACAAAATTTATAATTAGAATAAAATGCATTCTAATAAAATTCAAAAGAAAACAATTTACTATTTTTAGTCCAAACTCATCGTGTTATAAAACAAAACTACATATATGTCCATAAATTAAGGAAAATCCCGAAGCACATGGAAAATGAACGCGAAAAAGGAAAAATGCCGTAGAAATATCATATACATGTTTTAAGCATTCCAATACATACATATGCAAATTACAAGAAGGCAACGGCTGTGGTAGCCTAGTGGTTAGGGTATCAGCCTTCCATCTGGAAGGGCGGGGTTCGATTCCCCATGCCATCAAAGACAAACCGAGTACATGCGATATACCTGCTCGTTAAGTCTGTCGAATTGAAGGTCATGTAGTCGGTCGTTGCGCCGTTACCATGGGTGTAATGGTCTGGAGAGAATTTTCTTTCCCTTCAGATCAATGTCAAAATTGAAGGAGTGGATCCTATAGTGATGCCATCACTCGGAGAATTTTAAAAAAAGAGCAAAGACGTACTTTCACCTTCATTAACGAAAGACGCTTCCTATTGAATCAAATTCTCTAAGCATAGCGAACTTGTCTTATCCAAGTGTCATAAGTAACAATAATAACAACACAAGAAGGCATCTGATGATACTGAGCGTAAGCCATAATGATATGAACGTAAGAGCGGGGGATATGATGACCTTTAGCAAAGAAGGAAACGTTAACACGATGTTCATAACTGGTTCATACGATGTTCAGTGCCACAACTACACAATGATACAGAGCCCGCATGTGGATGATGTTTTAAGGAGTATATCAGCCATCTGGAATGTGAGTATACGCACATGGTAGTAGCGGAAGAACTCGGAATCTCCCTCAGTGTCACCTCTAGGAAGTGGCAATGATTCTAAGATGATGGAAATGTCAGTACACGTTACATGACAGGTTGCCCTCGAATGACGATCATTATTTGGTATTAACCTCCAAAAGAAACAAATGGAGCACTGCAGCGGATCTGTGACGTTAGTTATCGTCAGCCACAGGTACGACAGTTTCAACGTAAATCGTGTGCCGACGTTTGGGACAAGATGGTCAATATGCTCGCCAGTCAGTCAAATGTGTTCCTCAAAATAAAACTGACTATTCCCAGTTGTTAGCTCGGAATGGAGAACATGCAATGTAGACACCGTCACAATGAGCTTATGTTTTGCTTTCCGAAGAGTCAACATTTTGCTCGCAGTGCGATTCACTCCGAACATTTATATAAAGCATGCCAGTTACCCAGAGTCATCAAGACAACGTCATTGTACGCCAACGTTACAGTGGTGTAATAGTGCACGTTTGGGGAAGCACTATACTGGTCTCTAGAACATATTTGCATGTTCAAATTGAAGCCATGTGTGGCCAAATTTTTGAGACATCATTCTGGAACAACATGTCTATTTGTTCAAGGATACCGTGGGTAATTTTTGTGTATGAATGACAATGCCCATCCTCATCGTTCGAACATCGTCAACGAATGCTTTCATCCATGGCCATCATTCTCACCGAATTGAATTTTTGACTTGAAGAGCTCACCGGACTTGAAGAGCATGTTTGGCACGTGCATGGCCGATGAATCTCGTCAGCCACTTTTTATATCCGTACCAAACCTTTTTAAAGCACTGCTTGCAGTGTGAATTTCTCTGTCCTATGCACAGTATGATAACGTGTGCTTCAGAATTTTATGGACTGCATTTCCTTCTATGGGAGACGCACGATGCATTAACTATCACATCATCAAAGTACTTTTCAGTTGTAAGGGCTGTATATGGTGTAAGGTTTCCACGGATTTATAATCGTATCTTGAATTGCTAGTATCAATCGTACACTATTTTTTTCGTTCTTTCTATTTGTATGAATAAATCAAGTTCGTATCTACGCCTTTAGTTGCCAATTCTGGCATGACTTTTAATTAAATGGCCTGTGCGTAGTTCGATATGTAACCTTAATTACAAGATTCTTTTAATTAAGGTTTATTTTTGTTTATACCCAATTTTTTTTTAATTTGACTTTCTTTACTATTTAATAATGCTAACTAAGTTAAATAAATGCCATCAATATTCTCATTATGCGATTTTACTATTGTAATACATTCTTGGTATCCATCTAGCTATAACTAAAATATAAAAATTTTTGGTAACAACTCTGGTGATTTCTTTTGTCTATAGTTTCTGTTTATATATAATAACACAAACTATGTGTTATTATATGTAAATTACTAATTTCATAAAATACTAATGAAGATGCATATTTTTGTACAATACTAATTGTATAAAAATATAAATTTTCATTAAGTTTAGTATCAGCAAAAATTTTCAAATGCAATTTAAGTATTTAGGTAGGTATTTTACTGTTTATTAAGTTCATTATTATCTTTTAATCCCGTTGTAGCAACGTCAATATTTAAGGATAATGTTATAGAACCTTCTGACGCAAATGTACACTTATAGATATACAGTGTTTTAAATAAATGTGATGATTTAATAAATAAATTATAATACAAAAGAAGATTTAATTACTATGCTAAATATTTCCTTCTTTATAACAAACATGCGTGTACGGAAATATCAGAGCATTAATATTGAATAATTCTTTTTTAACATCAGCGCAAGTAACTTTTTGGAGGATTGGATTTAGTAATTAATATTTGTGTTTGATTTTATCCTGTGTTGTTTTTTTATAATAAAACTTTTTATGTATTTTATTGATGGCTATGAGCTACCAAGAGTAGAAAATTTCCTTTGTAATAAATAGTGACTCAATATTCTTGTAATTATTAGAATGTAGGTTTATTTAAGCTTTTAAAAAAGAGAGCAGCATTTCAATCTACATACAGGATTTAGATCGGTCAAAATATTTTTTTCTTATATTATTTAAAAACCAGAATAAATGTATTGAAGTTTCCCATTCAATAAGTAATGTCGTAGTGTAAAACGACATTACCAAACCCTGAGAAAACAGCTGCTTATATTTTTACTATCACTTTAAATTTAAAAACATTTTCCTCCTTTCCTTTCAATCTATGCTGTTAGAAAATAAAGGAAAGGATGTAATAAAAGCTGGCACATTGAGGCAAGTGCAATAAAAGAATAAATATTTCCTTTTGCAATGGATGGGTGGTCATGAGTAAATTTAGAGAACGTTTGTGTTTTATGATATCTTTTATATGTAAATCTGACCTCTCGGAATTGAGGGGGAGAGATTTCTGACCCATCCTATAAATGTATAGGAGGTACTATAGAACTTTAGAGAGCCAATGGTATAAAGAGGAGGAGCAAAGATGAGAATTATGAACTATTGAAAACTGTATCTAAAAAAGGAGAAGACACAGAAGTCCCTCGGCACAGAGAAAAGGAGTCAACGATGGCAGATTGGATCCTCATTGAGCAGAACGAGAGTAGCTAAAAGGATCTAAGAGATAAACTGAGTACAACTGCCTTGTTCAGTAGGAGCCTTGTCTTGACTTTCCTGAATGGAGTCACAGATGTCCGACAAATTCTGATAAGAAATAGCAGAGAAAAAAGTAGAAAGCTCATGAGGAATGAGCAAGCCGAACGAGATGCTGAGCAGTAAGCCAAGTGAGATGTTGAAATATCAGCGGATGGAAAGGGAAAGCGAAGATGTCGAGTAGAGGGTGGAAAGTGGATGAGAAAAGAGAATCATCGACACCGGAGAGAGGCGAAGCGATTGACGATTGGAGACAACCACAATACTACTTCTAAAAGGGGTGAGTCTGATCTCTCATTCTGATTCCGTCTGGTCACACTTTAGTTATGATATATTATTGTGTAAATGTCACAAAAGATATTTAAAGTTAGAGTTTCATCAATTGTTTAATCGAGAATGATTTAATTGTAAATTTAAATTTCTCTTGTTATTAAGTTACTAAAATAAATGAGTAAGTTTTACTATATTTGCTTTTGATCTTTGTCTCTGTCATTCAATTATTAAAAACGGATCTGGGTTTTCCTCGGAGTTTTCCTGAAATTAACGAGTTTCACCACCACATGTAATACCAAATGGGAAATTCAATTTTCATTTAAAAATATTAACTCTAAAATATGTTGCAATAAAATCCCAAACTAGACTTTAATTTTAATCAGAGTAATTCTTTTCAATACATAATTGATTTATGAAAATTAAAATAAAAGTGATTGGCAAAACAATTCTTAAAACAGTGATAACAGATTTCAAACTTTTGTTATAGCCGTTTGTTTAATGAAATTCATTATGTAAAATTGATCCATTGTATGATGCTATAATAGTCTCCCATAATATTACATTTATGTTAAGAATGTGTACTTACTAAAATTGTTATTTTAGCTTTATATGAAATAAAATATTCAAGGAGAATTTACAGCGGTTATTGCAATACACTTCCTTCAGTCAATGATAAATGTGAAATGTTTTTATCTCTGCCATACCACCATATCTCATAACATCTATTGCTAATTTACAAATTTACCCATCTTCATTAAGAAATTAAAATTATAGAAATTAAATATTTACTTTCTAAATTCAAATATATCTAAAAATTTCATTGAAAAAAAACCCTGAGCTAAATTAATTAAATAAGCCTATGCTAAAATGGATGTCTACCTGGTCATATAAACGCAGTGCGAAAGTATAGGATAAATGGCGGCATCGACTTTAAATTGACCATAATAATGCATCAAAAGTGACCGAATTGATGCTAGAGTGTGAAAGAAATATGGGCACTTTCACAGTTTTATTAACACAGTAACTTCCTGGGGCCTGAGCAGCTACCAGACGCGTCGGTAGGTGGTGGATCACCGAATGTCCTGTAGGAATGACAGGATAGCCTTGAATATAGAATCAGAGGCCTAGAACCAGCTCCCGCAAACCCTGGTGTTATGCGATCCGTGCCTAGGGCTAATTGGCACAGCGGTATTGGTGTCTTAACGTAGCCTCTAGTTGCCTGACAAACTTCTAGAGTAATTTGCCTTGCCCAGTATCTCAGGCAATGCTGGGTGGACTTATATTACCTGAGCTTATAAATTGTTATCTTGTGGCTGAAAAGACACAAGAAATAACAAACCTTTCTACATCTGCAGGTGGTGCCTCTGAAGTAGACCTTGCTGAAAAAGACAAAGGAATTCAGAGGCAGTCTTGTAAAGGGGCAGTAATGAATCCTTCACTTGAGGTAGAAATGATCTCCAAACCATTTTCTGGTGAAAGTCAGGAAGCTATTCCTAGTATGACTGACTCTCTGACCAGATGGGACTGTTTCAGCAAGACCCTATCTGCTGGAAATGTCATATGCAAGAGGAAACGGCAGAGCATATCATTTATTAATGCGAGGCTCTTGCCCTCCCTAGATTAACTTCTTTAGGCATCAACCATACTAGAGAGTTACACCTAGACTCCATTAAAGGGTTATCGGACTTTATTAATAAAGTGGGTGACCCAAGCAACTGGAACTAGGAAACATTGGGTTTGGAGTTAATGGTACAAAATGCTGAAAAAAGCAGAGGTGACCAATGACATACAAACCCAATTCTAGAGAAGAAGAAGAACACAGTAACTTGCGTAACTTATAATTATTGGCTTTTATATTATTTAGATAAGGTATATAACAGATCTTCGTGTGCACAATGGATGATTCTTTATCTATCAAGATTCGTCTTTTTCATTGCTGCAAGTGATTTTTTTTAATCAGTTTGTCTTGGACAGGGATGGGGCAAACTACCGCCCGCAGGCCAATTCAGGAAGGTTTTATGCGACCCGTAGATAGAATTTTAATTTGTCGGTCCGACGGAAATTGAAAGGAAACATGATTTACATATTATATATCAATCTCCTTTTCTACTTTGTTTAAATATTATTTTTTCTTTCTTTTTTCAAAGGACTGATGACCTTTTATTTTCTCTCTATTTTTGTTTTACTAATCATAAATCTATGGAAATAGTAAGCACGGACAGCTGTAATCGTTTGTAAGTGTTAAAAGTAAAAGCTCTTTGTTAGTTTTAGCTGTAGACTGACGGCAACCAGCATTATTTCTTTCTTGAGGAGCAGACATATGGGAATCCATCACAGGTAAATTAGACCTCACATGTAACAGACTGCGCATTGTTTGCCCAGAAAAATCAGTTATGTGTTCGCTTCATCTCACATATGTGAACAAGTATTTTTAACTATGAACCTTAGAATCATTTCAGAAGTAGTCTGACAGATAAGCATTTAGCTTTGCTCCTTAGAATCAGTACATCCCACTTCAAACCTCAATATAAGGAACTTTTACAAGAGAAATCACAGTTTCACCCGTCTCATTAACATATTTAAATTGTAAAACTTGTATGTTGCTTTTAAAATTTTAGAATAATTTATCTTGACCCACTAACATTTTTTCTTTCGATTTCTGACCCACGAGTGAAAACGTTTGTCCATCCCTGGTCTAGGTCAATGCTTGGTTTGAATATGTGCTGTCTTTCGCATAGAAAAAGTGTTCAGATCCTTACCATTTCTATTAAAGATGTCGGTGTTTTTTCTGTAATTCAAATCTCTCTCAATCTGACTTAAGTTTGACTTAAGTTGACCTTAAATCTGACTTAAGATTTTTAGACCAAAATCAGCTACTTTCAAGTGGATTTTAGGTCATGGTAGTTTCTTGGGAATACGGCCTCAAATTTCTTACCCTAGGAGAAAGTAAAAAGTCAACTAGATTTTTTGTAAAAGTCTCTCATTTAAATTAATAGAACTTCTGACCAAAACGAGTCATGGATTTTTTTGGTAGAAGTAATTAGCAAGATCTATGTCCCATACTTACGAAAATAACTGTAATATTTTTCTGATAAGCTACCGATTATCACTGTTTACTTGTTTTTTAACACAGTTTGAAAGACTCCAATTTGCTTTTGTCTTCTGTATGTACAACGTTAAATGTGCGATATGTATCTTTTAAAACGTCTATGTATTCCTGTTCCTAAAACGTGATGTAAAGAGATAAAAGAAAATCAGGAATCTAATGGCGTCATAGTCGATTGTCCGTGTATTTGAGATACATATTTAAGTATTACGTTAAGTATGATTAGCATACGTATAATAAGCATTACCTATAGGGGTAGAAGACTTTAATAAATTTATCATTTCAGTTTTAATTCATCTTCTTTTGAAACATCATTTAATGAAGGCTCATTTATTACATATTTGATTAGTTATTATGCATTGAAACTCTATTGTGAATAATTTAACAAATGAAAGTTATTGTAAGGTTCTTGCCATTCAAAACTTTTGCTTTAAAGAATTGTTTACATTGACAAGGATGTAATCAACAAAAACAAAAAGGTTGTAAGTCTGATAGTAATCCTATCAGACGTACATGTAAAAAAATAGAAGTACAACATTTCTTTTCCATTGCTCAACAATAGCTGGATATGGACATAGGACCATCATTAAGAAGAGCCCGCTATAAATACTAAAGGATCTGAGTTTTAAAGTGTATATCAAACTCAGTCTTATCCTTTTATTTACTTTTTTTGTCATAGGAAAATTATTTAAAATTCTTTGTGTTTTACGCAAAACCTTATGCTTATTTATCACTTTATTCACTGCTTTGCATTACAAATATCTTTCAGTTATGATGATTTAATAATAAATGAAAGATTTAGTTTAAAATTAATTTATAGATTTAATGTAATTTGCAATAATAAAATATGATAAGATTCATAAAGTTTAATGATATACAATTGTGCTTAACTTCTAAACAGAGAAATATTATTTGAAAACAACACTAACGAAATGTAATACAGTATAATCTCCCCTATAACATGGTACACTGCCTACATTATATTTCTGTGCTGAGAAATTGATAATGACTTTTATAGTTCACAATCAATTTCTTATACTTTGCACGCTGTGTTAATTGTGTTCTTTGAAAAATTAATTTAAATTATATTATTGACCTTTGAACATTCTGCTAAAAAAAAAAGATGTCAGGGAAACATTATTTCAGATAACTCCTACAGCGAATAAACGTGTAATAAAACTGTTTTTGAAATTAAGTGTTTTTTACTAACATTGGTAGAAGTCTTTTAATTAAAATGTTCTTAATTAAATTTTAAGAAAACGTTCACATTTTATTCATAGCATTTTATTTAATATACAATTTAAACCCCCTTTAATGAGAAAAGTTAAAGTGAATCATTTGTACATAACGATATACGAGGTCATACGAGCGCGTATTACGACAATGCACGTATAACGCGTTTTCCTATAACGCAGAACTAATATACTGTGTTATAGGGGAAGGGGATAAATGTATTCTTAATAAATAACTATTATAATATTAGGGTATAATGTTCTTATTACCATTTAGGAAAAAAATTATGAACATAAATAAATAATGCTTAAAAAAGAAAATTGTTGCACATTCTTATCAAATAAATCTAAATGCAAATATAAATCCAGATAAATTTATTGACCTGCAAAGGCTTAGTACTGGTAAGTAAAGCTTTAGTTATAAAATCAAACATATTTTACATATAAAACAAAACATTTCTTTAGAATTTATTTTAAGTGCTTTACAGAAAAACATTAATTTTGTAACATTTAAAGAGAAATAATTTTTCTGAAATTTTGCAAAATGAGTAAGGAAGAGTGAATGTGTTCGATAAAATATTTACTTAGAATTAACTTAATAGCCTATTAATGGACAGATCATATTTCTTTTTTTAGAATTTAAATAAAGAGAATTAAATAATGGGAAATATAGTGAATGGAAAAGTTAATAATATATCATTACATAAAAAATTAAGTTGTCATTTATTAGAAGTGTATGTCTTTAAAGTAAATATTTAATCTATATGAAATATTTTTGAGTTTATTGTGATAGATTAATAAGCGGTATGAAATGTTTTTATTTTATAGCATTTCATACTGCTTACTTAATTAAGTTGATGGTAGCTGTAATACTCTAGAAGTTTTTAAAAAATATTTACTCCTGTATAATTAAATCCTGTAAATTTTTGTAATAATCAAACGTTAAAATTTAATTAATTTGATAAAATGCTTAAAAGTATACTCTAGATAAGTATCATTAAATTTCTCGATCAAATTAATTCAATTAACTGCAGTTACTAATTATGGAATCTTAACTTTTATTTTTTGATACTGAAACTTTTTGTGTACATCTGTAAGCAAATATTTGAAACTTTACTTTGAATTACATGTCACAAATTTATAAACATATTGAAATTAATAAATGAGAAGGCTTCACTTTTGTGAGAAAAAAGATTTAAAAACTTTTAGAATATAAAAATAAATAATGTAATGCATAATGATAAATATAAATCATAAAAAGCAAAAATGTATTTCGTATATTTTAAGAAAATTGGTAAAATTTACTTTCATGAAATTATAAAATTTGAAGAAAATGTTGAAGGTATATTATAAACTAAAATCGAAAGAGAATTCATAATTTAAATATTTTTGTCATGATACATTTAAAATGATTATTATGATATTCAGTGAAAAATAATGTTAAATAGTGAGAAAAAATTAGCTTAGAGTCGAATTCTCTCTTTTCAACACCTTTATAGTTACAGTGTATATTTTTCCGTATTGTATACTTTATAGTTTTACCGTTTAGATTTTAAAGCTAAAATATACTTATTCATTTTCCTCAATCAAAATTTATTTACTTTACGCATTATTATTATAGCATATTATTAATAATTTTCCGTGAAAAGTGCTAATACTTTCAATCATTAGAAACAGTCATGAACTTATGAGAAAATAAATCTAACAATAAAAAAATTTTACTATATTGTTACCTGGGTACTTAAATGATGCAAAGATTTTTAACTATGGATAAAATGTTTGTATTTAAGTTATTATATTTACAAATTAAAAATATAATTATTTTTAAAATGAAAAACCTTAATTTAGTTAAGAATACAATTTTAATGTCTGATGCCAATATTATTTTTGAATTAAGGTTTTTCTTCCCTTATAGCAGAAACATTAAAAATATAATTTTATGTACCAACAATCTGAAAATTTAATGATGTCAAATCAATATATTTCCCTGAAAATTTTATTAAATTTTTAGGGTGAATATTTCTTAATTATTATTCTTTGCATTAAAAATTGTGAAGAAAATGTTCAAATTATTTAATATTCAAGTGAATAAAAGAAACACGACTTAAATATACCGTATCAACAATATGCAATTTTGAATATTGCTGTACCAAGTTTTCTTTCATAACTAGGATTTTATTTTATGTAAAGTTATTTTATAAAAAATAAGCATTTGCATAAAGTTTTAATTTATATACATATATATATATATATATATATATATATATATATATATATATATATATATATATATATATATATATATATATATATATATATATATATATATATATATATATATATATATATATATATATATATATATATATATATATATCTAAAAACAAGAAACACATGATACACTTCACAAATATATTACACATTACACTACATTCTATTAAATAATATATTGATAAAATGTAAGTATATATAAAAAGAAAATTATAATTTTATCTTATTATTTTATAAGTGTATAATGTATTAGGGACATAGTTAAATATTTATTGGTGTAAATAAAAGGCTACCATATACTATAAAACATTTTGAAAAAGTAAAAAAAAGAAATGTTTAGCTTTAAGAATAAAATTCTAACTATTCTTTATGTTGAATATTTTATGTTATCTGCATAAGTCACTCTTACTTTAAAGTATGATCATTAAATTTTAATTAATGAGAGATGTATGTGTGTGTGTCTGATTCTGAGATGCTCTTAATAATAGCAATAGATCATAAAAATACAAAAGTAAAAATGCTAAAAATAAATCTTGTATTTCAGTTTTTTATTTGCTACTATTTTGCATGCAAGTAATGTACTGCTAATGGGTAGATTTAAATGAAAATGATAAATTATAATTACTTTATATATTCAATTTTCTATAATAGATTCATTGATTACTGGTGTCTATAATTATTACGGTACTTTTTATCCTGCTGTTAATGAATTTAATTTTCAATTATATAAATTGAAAGAGTATTATAAGAAAATATTAGTTAAATAATTACGAAAATAAATTAAAATGTAATGATTTATCATAATATGCGTAGTATTCCAAAATATATAGCAATACGTTTATGAAAAATATAATTATATTAAAACGAAAATGTGTATAAGTATTTAAATTTTCCTTCAGTTTAAAATTATTAAATTATTACATCTATTAAATTATTAATCTATTATGGTTCATCTGGAGTAAAAAATAACATAAATAGAATAAAGAAAAATTTACTGAAAGCATTTTATCCATGAATTATTTTATGAGTTATTTCATTTAGTAAAAAATAGATTGATTGTTTTAAAATTTCAAAGTAACATTATCTAATGTTTGTAGTGAGATATAATGATTTTTACTGGGACTTATTTATCAGAAAATAATTTATATTGACAGCAATTTTTAACATTTAATTAAAGAAAAAAAGTGAATTACTATTTTCATTTCTGCTATAATATAATAAATCGTAAAAACGCTTACAAGAGTGTAATAAGAAATACTGAAAGAGCATGATAATAAAAGCTTCTTCCTTTATTCCTGAAGATATTTATATTGATTTCTGTTATCAGAGATATATATGTCAAAAATCAATATTTCCACTTTTTTCTGAAGATATTTTTGTTGATTTCTCATGTCAGAAATCAATATTGATTATTGATTTCTTTAACAATATGTCGTATATTGAATGTTACTGAAATCTAAATTGATTTCAGTAACATTTTATGTAGTTCTGTTACAGAAATCTATTTTCGGAATAAGACTAATAATTTTTTTATTTATTAAAATATAAATTTTACAAATATACTATTATTAAAATAGTTTTATTAAGTTACATAGAGATAAGAATTTGTTTGCATTGATGAAATATTCAAAAAAAGGAAATTATATTTTACAAAAGTGTTATTTTTATTGGGCTTTGTTTTTTCTGGTGTATTTATTTTAATTTTTTTATATATTTAATCTATTGTTTTCCATTAAAATTTGTGAATAATTAAAGTGGGAAGAATATTGTATGTTTACTGTATTATATATAAGAGAATGCAGATTTTTACTGAATTGAAAACACATATATATGTTTGAGAAAATAAAAGTTAAAATTCCTCTAAAAATTAAATTTTAATTATTTTTATTACTAAATCTCTTGTTTTGGAGTAAAATATTTAGAAAAAGAAACAAAAAATTCTATACTTCATTATAGGCTGTTATCATGTTAAACTTGCTTAATATTTGGATGTATGTTTTTTTTATTTATATGCTACCACTCTCCCCACCAATCCCAATGACCTTGACACAGATAGATAAGCTTAATTTCACGCAGGGTGTAAGTAAACATGAATAAAGGAAGCAATACATAAAAGACTATTGGTATAATACAAAGTTCTAAGTTATTGGTGCCAAAAAGTGGATCAAAACCATATGGAATGTCCCTACAGAGCACCAGTATCAGTATTCTCCACCGGGAGGCTTAATGGATGACGGCTTTAAAAGACAGGAACAAACTACTCTTGACGGCTTTCGAAGTAATCACCGCAGATCTTTAAAGTTTTCTAAAGGCACCAAAATTTTCGAGACCTATACCACCTGTCCCACTTAACAAGCTACGATAGAGCACACCCTAGAGTTCCTGGGGCTCACCAAGCAGGATTTATATAACAATTTTTTGATGGTGTTACATTTTTTGGGGGTGTTCAACGTTATGGACCTGGTCTAGCGCTACTGGTCAAAGACGGCATGCAATAACAACAACAATAACAATGATGATCTATAATTTGAAACACGTATTATAGTGAATTTGAAACCCTAAGCAGTTCCATTCTTGTGTTATGGAATTTGAAAATTCCATTTTGAGGTCATAAAAGTTTTCAGACTTTGGAGACTTTTTTGACAAGTATTAGTACGACATACTTTCTGGAGTGGTAAGACTTTTGTTACGTTTCTCAAGAGCTGTGTCATGAGCAGCAGTAATTTCGTCGTTTGGATATTCCATAATTTATCACTTATTAAAACTTCGAAAAGCTGTTATCTCTTTTATTTATTTGAAAGGGAATTGAATTCCAAAATTTGATTTAGATCAATTTTCTAATTTAAGGCACCTTAATTGTATTCATAACATTTTTTTAATTTCATTTACACTTTTATTAGTGGTTCAAAATAATTTAGAGAGATGATGCAGGCAATATCAAAGAATAAGTTTAAAATATCAAAACTTTTCTATGCAATCTATTCAAATAAAAAAATATTTACCTTAGTAATTTTTTCCAACTCGTTAAACACGTTTTTAAAGGAATATTTATTCGACAATTTCTTATCATATCGTATGAGTTTAACTTTGATTAAATAGATATTTGTTTCTAAGAAGTAGTATTTATTTGATTATTATAAATGAAATACCAAATTCAGACTATTTTGAATTTCTAACTTTCTATATAATCGTACACTGTAAATTTTATGTTTCTAGGAAAATGATGAAAACTGAAATTTTTAATATTGTAGAATATTAAATATTTGCATAGTTACCTTTTAAAATAATTGATGAAAAATTTCACTGATAAACATATTATTCATAGTTCATTATCTTTTGCTTATGTTGTTGTGGTTGCATGCCCCCAAAGGCCAACAGCGTTATACCAGGTCCATGACGCTGTACACTCTACAATAATCCAAAACCAGAAGATGGTCTTCAACCAAGTCCTGCCTGGAGTGCTCCAGGCACTCAAGGATATTTATGGATGGGGAAGAATTGCAGCCTCTGTTAGTAGCATGACCAGAGCACCTAAAAATAGAAAGAGGACCGACTTAGCTCCATTGCCCCAGACGTTAGCTGAGCATATTGGAGTGGCCTTCACGCCTTGGATGACCCTGCCAGGAGAATACACTCCCGACGCCCACTCCGCCCAGGAACACCCCCTCGCCGGCAACTAGAGCTCTAGGCTGCTAGCACACACTATGAGGAGCCTGTGGGACTCGAGGGTGTCTTTTGCTTATAAATGTATCCATTAAATTATTCTATTTCCGAGATATTAGCCCTACTATCTTATTTTTTAATAATAAAGAGTATTTATAGTATTACAATATAAGAGATTAAGTAGTTGAACTTTATAATATATTTATTTAAAAGGATAATACAAATTACATTCGTAAATATAACCTAATCTATTCTGTAAATAACATTTAAAAACAGTTCTTATAAATACTATTTTAAATATTATAAATTTTTTTAAGAACAAAAGATCCTTATATTATATTCATTTAGATTTTACTCGCGTATTTTCGATATTTTGACTTCAAACAGTTTTTGAGCAAGATTTCAATACCATGTCTTCTTAAAACTTGTGAAATTCAATATTTTAATTTTTCTATTTATTTTCTGTGCTTATATAATGATGTTTGAATAAATAAAGATATTTGATATTTTTTATCCCAGTCAAAACAGTACTTGTAAGTTATTTTGTCTTATAGTTCCATACTTAATTTGTAGAATTAGGTGTTCACATTTAGTCAATTGACCGTTAAAAATAGCACTTTGTGAGTTCTCATTTGTATTCTAAATTTTCGTGCAATTTGATTTTGTCTGAATTACGTTTCAGAAATTTAATTGCCCGTTATTAATTTGTAAGAGACTGAACTAATTACTTTGCAATCTTTACACCCTCTATAAACAGCTTAAAACTTCTTGTACATCTTTTTGAGAAAGATGCATTAAATTAAAAATATCCATTAAGAAACTGAAAATCATTGATTTTTCTTCTTAAAATAAGGATAAATAAGTAGCTTTTAGAACATTAAAATATAATCAAAATGAAATTAAATGTGTCTTATTCCAAAAATATCGGCATGCTGTCTTCAATATTAACAATTAAATATAAAATGTGAAGTATAAATATTTAGATTATTTATTACATGATGATATCAAATTTTGCATAAATGTCATATTTGTCAAAATGTGTTATATTTTGGAAAATCATATATTTTCTAATACATTTGATAAATTTTCTTGCTGCGATAAAATTGACGTAATCTAAAATGCTTTAATTTCGAAATAATGATAAGTTATTGTAACAATGAGGTATTAATTATTGTGTTGATGAATACTTGTCTTCATTTACAATCATTAAATGTTTTACAATTGACTATTATTTACATAATTCTATTGTGTAGAGTTTATGTTGAGAAATTTTCGTTTTTGTTAGTAAATTGTGAACGACTATTATCGTTATAATGAACCAATATCATAAATCCAGTAGTTATGCAAGGTATTTCAAAATTCATAATGTATTCAGTTGATTTTATCGCAAACTGGTATCTATTTATGACCATGTATTTCAAACTATATTTGTCAAAACTCAAGTTTTTAAAAATATATGACAAATTTTAGTATATCTCCCTTTATATGTTTGTAAATTAATCTCGAACATTAGAGATGTATGCGTTTTCAAATTTGATATAATCTAAGTATTTGTGAATAATGAAAAGAACTTTGAAGTACTTCAAACTATCAGCCAAATAAATCCTTTTATCCGAACATCATTTAAAATAGTATACATGTGATACAGATTAAATCTTAAATATCTTTAGCTTTTGTTAGTCTTTTCTTACATTTTATAAACTGTAAGCAAACTTTAAAAACTCTGAGAAGATTGAAAAAAGATGCTTTATATAATTTAATCCAATATCAGTTTAGAACAGGTTTTTTATATAAATTTGTTCGAATTGGATGAAATGAACTCGTATAAAAAATAATACTTGAAAAAATATTTTCTCATTCATTTTTAGAGGAACATAAAAGGAATAAAAAGAAGAGTGCAAGTGAAAATGACCTTTATTTAATTTACTCAAAATTTTAAAAAATGGAGTTGAGCATAAAAAGCAACATTTATAAGAAATGTTATATATGCATAAAAGAGGCTCTTTTTCTTGACAAATGGACTTTGTATTGAGTATTTTTTAAATCTTTTCTCTTTAAAGATTCAATTTTTCAATGTTTCCATAGTGAATAATTAAAATCTTTCCTTATTTATTTTAAATTTAAAATATATTATAATTTATATTCTGTATTTTTCTTTTTTATTTCTGAGTAATTTCATATGATAATCATAAATTTATGGCTATGATGTATTTATAATTCTGTTTGAATTCTTTATAATAATCTAATTATCTTTTAGAATTCATGCTTTCCTCGCGAATTAATATAACAAAATAAATTGAAAGAAAAGTGTAATAGTATGAAACGTAACACTACAAATTTCATCATTTTTTTTAATATTTTGATCAATTTTTAATGTTTATTAAATATTGATTTATCTCTAATCATATAAATGTAAATGTAAATCAAAATCGGATTGCTATTTATTAAGTAAATAAATACTTAAAACTAAGATACTGAATGTATTTTAATGAGTTACTCTCATATCAAAATAGGCATAATATCATCTCATATATATATATATATATATATATATATATATATATATATATATATATATATATATATATATATATATATATATATATATATATATATATATATATATATATATATATATATTCCTTCATTAAGGCCTTTACAGGCATGTGTAATCATAAAAATGGTTTATTTTATGATTATTTTTCTTGAAAAAGGAATTTTCTATGGAAAGAAAGTGTAATTGTGTAATTACTTTAATAGTTAAAAACAAGTTTTTCAAATTCTGCTTTAATAAATAATAATCTTCTGTCTATATATATATATACATACATACATTATTTAAAAATGTAAATTTATTAATTTATTTTATATACACCTTTTTCAAAATATATGTAAATTGTTTTCTTAAACTGTTTGTTATTAAATGCAGTTTTTCATGTATTCAAAGATATAATATTAAATCTTTGAAAATTTCGTTTATTTTATATTTAATTTAAATTTTGAATATGTTACAAATAAATCATATACTTCTATTTAATAGAAATTCAATAATAGTTTATATAAAAGTAAGAGGATCAGCTTATTGAAAATAAGCAAAATCAATAGAAAAAAAGCATAAGCAACAATTTCACTTTTTTATTATAATTTCCTTGACAATGACGAAAATGCATGAAATATTGATGAAAGATAAAAATCAATTTGAATTTCATTGCACCTGCTTCTATTGCTTCAATCTATAAGCCCAAATGATTAAATTTTCTCGAGATTCAATACGGCAAATCAAATATTCTGTTGGGACACGAAAATGATATGAAAAATCATAAAATCGTTTTATTTTTATAAATTTTGAATTGGAACTTTAAATGTATTTAGGAATATATTAGTACATAAATTGTCAATAATCACAAAAATATTTATAAGTAATTTTAAGCATGATACACGACGATTTAGTTTACTATAGAGAAGAAAAAAGTTGGTTTTTGAAGGATTTTTTAATATGTATCTTGAATTTAATAACATAACATAATTTTGATACAGCAACTGTTCTCATAATTCAAAGAAATAAATAAAAGTGATTGATAAACAATATTTACCGTAACGGTTTAATTTTAAGTTATCAAATATAGAAAAATGAGTACATGAGTATGTTTAGACAATCATGTCAATATATAAATAACATTTTAATGCCCTAATTTTTCATATCTAATATAATTATAGAGAATATAATAGGTAATACACCTACACAGAAAACAAGTTTTTGAATTCAATTATATTTAAATTAATTTGCTAGCAATATTAAAATTGTATTATGTGTTATCACTTAAAAATGTTCAAAATAAAATTTACTCTTTGATTATACAATTTATTACCAAATATTTTTTTCAGATTTAAACAACTAATTCTTAAAATATAAAATTAGGAATGTAAATTCATTTAATAGTGAAAACTTTTACTATTGTACCGAACCGTCTCTTGCCGAACTCACAGATAATTTGTTAGCAGTCTGAAATTTAGCAAAATGGTTCACATATATTTTATTCTCAATTCAGTTTGTATATTTGTAGTGAATAGGAATTCGCTTCAAGCAGATAGCCTCAGCTGAACTGCTTTCAAGATAGTTGGGCAACAAATATATCAAGTCAATACTGCTGAGTATTTATTAATCGGCACTGAATATAGTCTGCTATTGAATTTCTTAAATATAAAGAGCTATAGGAATGACTCTTGTAAAATTATAAAATTAAATTACTATGGGGATAATTAGCTCAACCATTATTCACACTATACGTGCCAGTTATTTTTAATTTTTTAATATTGCATTGTTATTGCAAAAATAAGACTTCTATTTCTCGCTGTTTCTCAGTGGATGAGTTTTGAACTGAGTTTTTCTTTTAAAGATTGAGGTTCTAATTTCAAGTCTACTTTTATCCCATATATCTTATTTTAAGATATTTTAGTCAACTGTTTTAACAGTTGAAAGCGGCTATAAGAATGTTTAACATCCACTATATGTATTATTAACGGTTGGATCGTAGTACAGCCCACAACCAAGCAATAATGAATTTGGTTGGCGATAATTGTCGTTTGAGTCAATCTTAATTATCCTTCTTCAATACACTACATATGGTAAACCAAACTATCTCTGCAATTTCTCTCTATATTGGCGCTTTTTTTCAGTTTGTCGCTAAGGGTGTGGGCACTATTAGGATTTTACCTTATTTACTTGAAAGTGAACACTTTATGGGTCGTATTCATGTGTGACACGCTGGAAATTAAGAGAAACCAACAAATATCTATCTAGATAAATTTATATGCAAGAATGTAAGCACACCACTCATATGCTGTTTTTCAACAATCTCTGAGATTAAAATGGGTAACTTTTACACAGAACTCAGTCTTACACTGGACCACTCTGTGTTTCATATGATTTTATTAAAAGAGAATAAATTTTAAAATTTTAAGATTAAATTTTGGATACTGATTAAAAGAACGTCAAAAAGTCATTGTCTTGGAAATAAGCTGAAATTTACCAACTTTGAAAGTGCACATTAGACAGCAAAGAAATTTGTCGCAATGCAAAAATATAGACGTCATCATGTTTAGAGGTTACTTCTTAAGCGTTACTGGCATCCATACTGTCGATAAATAAGCAAGCATTCATGTAGAATGGTTTAATTTATTTTGATTCCTATTCGATACTTTTTACTCGTTGCAGAACTTTTTTGTTTTCCTGTGATAAATAGGAAAATATTTATCTACTTGATTTGATATCGAACACATGTACAATGTGTACTATTGAATTACACCCAAAATTCATTTTCTAACTCCATTGAGTTAAACAATGTGATCTGACTCCACTAAACTTTTACAAGGAATACTTGAAACTGCAGGATCTTAAAGGATACATTACGAGCGCTTGTGCCATAGTTTCAAAGTCTATGCACACGCTTGTGAAATGGAACATTCAAACTAGGATCCAACATCTTAAAAAAAAGTGTACGTCTATAACTAGTTGTGTTTTCCTTGCTTAGGTCGTTTTCTTATATACCTTACATTATATGAAGTAACTAAAACAATCGTCTTAATATTCACGAAATGTCTTTTCATACAAAACTGATGATGGTCTACAGCTTTTAAACCACTTTTTTCCTTATATTGCTCCATTTTCGAGATAGCAATGCTAACTGCGCTGTTTTCTACGCGGTTTACAAATGTGGATTTAATCAATAGCACATATCTATTATACTGTAACTAGACATCATTTTTATGAATAAAGCAATAGCCGTTTGAATTTAAAAGAGTGGCAAGGGCAGTAATGGGTGTATAGAATATTATATTTTACAGAGGGTGTTAACACATTTTTAGAACGATGTTGGTGCCGTTTAATTAATGTTTAAAATGTAAAGGCTATTTTTTAAATGTTCGATCTGATAGCTTTCTTTCTGGACTATAAGTCTGCATCGTGATTTTCATGATATACGAGCTTTTCATGCAAAATTTTCCAGAGAATTTATTGCCCATCCCTCTTCCATTAATTTCAGAGTCTATCCATTGTGGTAGGTTTGCGTTTAGAAAGAGCTCTTTTTAACCGACCGAAGGCACAATAGTCCATAGCTGAAACATCAAGGACTTCACAAGAATATTTTTGAAAGGTATATGTGCAATACTTGTATTAGTCTTTATTTTTTTCAAGGAATACAGTGGTAGTTTTCGAAGTGTTGTGACTTTGTCTTGGTTCACGTTCACTCTTTGAAAGTCTTTGGGATAAAAGTGGAATTTCTTCTGTAAATATTGGACGTAAAACCTTCTCCTGATAGTATGATGAGTTGATTTTAACATTTTTTCTACTCTTTTTATTTTTAATTTCCCATTGTAGGAGAAACCTGCGACCATCATAATCCCCTTACTGGAAACTTTCGCTACATTGTTGGAACCAGGTTTGTACATTTTTTCCTTCGTTTCCTATAGTCAATAGATCTTATTTGTTGAAATTGTTTAGGTAAACCCATGCTTCATCAAGAGGTCTAATGTATTTCCATTTCTCTCTTGCTAAATGGTTTCCATACAGGATTCTACAAAATGTTTTGCGTTGATACATGTCTCGGCCAAAGCTGGTGAACATTATGGTTTTTAGCTTTTTTAAGTTGTAAATATTGATTTATTATTTTCATTTGTTGTTTGTTGATCATCTAAAGACTTTGTAACTGATTTCTGTGTTGATGGATTTTCTCTTGTTACCAGCAATTTCACTTTAGGAACATTTGAAACAGTACGCACTTTTTACGGATACTCGTTTGGAGTCTTCTTTCCATGTAAATAATGATTGACGGTTTACCTGTCCGATTAATAATGTTGCTTATTTTGCATATAGAAATTTTAATACCATGCATTTCACAACGTTTTTCAATCCTGGAATAAGAATATTTCTTAAATGACACCAAAAAACATCCCTGAATCAAAGCGTTTGTTTTACATTTTAAAAGAACAATAAATTTAAAAGTAGCAGAAGATATTTTTCATTTTCAAAAATAAGCTGTTGCCAAAAATTTTATTAAAACGCCTTTTTAATTTTAATCGAAATCGTTCTAAAAATGTGTTAACACCCTCAGCAGTATAAATCATTAATAAGACGTAATTATTGACTGCATCTATTGGAAAAGTTATTCGTGATTGGTAGGAAAACTGATTTACACTGAAATTTTATTGAAATTATAAAAACTAATGTGAAAATCTTATAAATAATGATGTAATTATTATGATTTTCAGATAAGAGTTTATAATTTCAGTGAATATATTATGATCGTTTTATAAAGAAACTGTAGGACTGCGAAAATAAATAGCTCATTTTTTTATTAATTGAATATGTTTTGTACGATTTCAGTAAATATATCACATTATAATTTTTAATAAATATAATAACTTGAAATATTTAAATATATTAAAAGATTAAGACTAAAATAAATATGACGCAGCAATTTGTTATAAAATTTCGCTCATTTATTAAATTAATCCTTCTTTTTTAAATGACGAAAAATATGATTGAAAAAAGTGAACAAAAAAGATTCAAACTAGAAATTTTTTTCTTGCGTTTCTTTTTGCGAAAATTGTCAACACATTAATTGTGTTAAATGCCTTAAAATTATGATGACAGAAATGATTTTAAAGTGATTTTTACTTGAAGTTAGTGTAAAGAATTTTTATACAATAAGCATTATTTTTGGATGCAAAAGTCTGCACATAAAATGCTTATGACATTATTATTTAAGCAGAAAAATATTTTTCTAAAAAAAACAATTCTATTTTGTTTTTGTCTTCTCTTATTAAATATGAAAAGTTTTTAACTAACCATTAATTAACCACTAACCATTTAAAATATAAGTTTTTCTTAACACAATTATGTGAAACATATCACTAGTAAAAGATGTAATTTAATGCTGAATATTTATGATTTATTACATTTTTATTATTTCTTTAAGATGAACTTCTTAAAAAAATCAATTTATTTTGTTCCAATTGTTTCATTTAAAATATTTTGAATGAAATCATTTAAAAAAATGATTAACAGTTTGCTTGTTTAATATAGCATTAATTTATTACATTATATAGATTATATAAATTAGTTTATTTACTTCACGCTTAAAGATTAAATATT
Organism: Latrodectus hesperus; assembly: GCA_037975125.1. Lineage (NCBI taxonomy): Eukaryota > Metazoa > Arthropoda > Arachnida > Araneae > Theridiidae > Latrodectus > Latrodectus hesperus. The sequence goes on from CM075855.1 coordinate 2,331,548, forward strand.
AAATTTTATATTATAAGTGAAACTATTAGAAAATATAAAAAACCTATACATTAATCTATAATTTTCTCTTATGATTTCCAATTTCTTTAGTCTATTACTTTTTAAGATTAGAATTGCGATTTGTTTTTACTTTTCATTTTTGAAGGACTGAAATAAAAAAGAAATCAGAGAAATATAAATTAATTTTTTAAAATAATTATAAAAACGTAGATTTTGAAATAGCCATTTTTACAAAATCTCAAAAATAGGTGTATTTTTATAAAAGCAAATTTATTACATTAAAATATAAAATTAATACGTTAAAATATGAAAGATGGTATTTTTTATCAGAAGGTAATTTCATTTAAATTTTATTTTTTTAAATATAAATTTTCTAAATAAATCTGAGATTTAATTAATAAAAAATAAAAATTTACGTATAAATTTTCTAAATAATAGAAGTTTTTAAATACTTTGAATTCATAGAAAGCTGTTGAACTCAATTCTAACTGAGAAAAACCCATCATTCTTTACAACCACGCAGTTGCCAACAAGGTAAAAATGCTTCAAAATAGCTAATAATTATCTTACAGCTCTGTTGATTTATTTTATTTTTTTACTATGTACATATTATTTAAGTGTTCAATGAAATAAATATTTTATTTAGAATTATAGATTGAGTGCAGAAAAAGCGTTCCATTTTAAAGTATTTATTAATGAAATGGCAGCATCAATTTTCTTAAGAAAATAAAGATTATATTTTTTAAACTTTGTCATAAAATAATGTATGCAAAACAATACTTTTACCAAATTAAAATACTTTTTTCTTTAAGTTTCAGTATATTAAAATAGAAACAAGCAATTTATCATGTCCAATATTTTGTCCAGAATTAGATCTCCTTTGTCAAGCAAAATTAAAAAAACCGGTGAAATAAAACTTGCATAGACTTTGTACATTCTATCTAAAAATATAAAAACACATCGTCGTCTGTTTAAATAAAGAACAAAAGATATGTAATAGTATATTTGAAACATGTTTGTATTCAAGAACACCAAAAAAATCTGAAAAGGTACAGCATGTTTCGCTTGTAGCGAATGAAATAAATATGATGATACTATTTCGAAATATATCACTTGTAAATAGTTATCTTCTTTACATTATTTTTACTGACTTTAGAGAGATTTCAAAAATTCTGTCTTAAGTTTATGTCCAGTTTAAGTCACCTTCAGCTTTAATCTCTGTTCCCCTTTTTGAAATAAACCATTTATCATAAACTTAACTTTCTTAAGTTGAAGAGTAATTATGGCCCAATAGAAATTATTACTAGAGGCAAAACTGATAATAATCTTAAGACAAAAGTGGAATTCGTTTTGAAATATTCTGAATAATCCATTTCGAATATAACATTAATAAAAATTTTCAAATCAAAGCAACATAAATATTTCAGAATTTCTTTCAAAATTTGAAAAAAATAGTTACATGCGTAATTTTTTGAATAATTCAAAACATAATTAAGAATTTTTTCCTTATTATGCTATCAGCTTACATAATTTTAGTTTAAGGTAGCTATAATTTTTTGTTTACTTGTGTAAAAAGTGAAAATTTAATATCAACAAAGATTTTCTGATGCAAATGGGAATTTTCTCATTCGCATATAAAACTTTTATTTTTTTAAAAAAATATTTTTCAAATAACTTGTAAATAATTAAATTAAGAAACTTAATGTAATTATAAAAATAACTGACTTTTTTTACTTCCAAAAGTAAGCGAAAATTAAAATTAATTATCATGATAATGAAAAAGAGAATTTTTGAAATTTATTCATACATTACTTAGAAATAAAATAATGATTAATTATTTAATACCGAGATTTATTTAAAAACATAAAATTAAAGCTTCTCTACTCATTGTACATACACATATATTAAGTATGTTATTTAATTATAAAATTTTTTGCTTAAGCATATTATATTGTTATTAATTAAAATTTTTATGTCAGAATTGAAACACAACGAAAGAATAATTTGCTGGATATTATTCATTTTACCAAAAATGTCTTTTTTACTACAATTTATTTATGGTGGGAAACCCGGTGGCTTTGCGGTCATGTTTCAGTACATCGGTCCGAGGTTCGATCCTCTGGATGGGCAAGGTGGACTCAGTCTTTCACCACTTTCGTGGGTTGACAAACTGAATAGCAAGCATGCTTGAGAACTAAACACTGGGTTTTTCGTGTTAGGATGAACACCTAATCGGGACATTTGCATTATACCCCGTGGCCTCAAGGAAAACAGAGATGGGTACTGTACCCTTTAGCCCACATGGGTTATCGTGCCACAGAGTTTAGTTTCATTTATGGTGTTTCACTTAGCAGGATAATAATTAACAAAATTCACAAGTATTCACTAGAATAAAATTTTAAAGTAATCACAACAATATTTCTGTAGAAAACCATTATTAAACTTAGTGAATATAATAAAATTAATTTTATATTACTACAGTATCTTTAACTATAAGTGCCTTAGAAATAAATGCAAAAATGCGATTATTAAAATATGAATATAAATTTCAGTAGAGAAATGCTTATAGATAAGTTTTGATGAATACATTTTAAAATCCTGTATGAAGCTTTCTGTTATCTACCAAAAAGGCAGCACAAAGAAGAATAAAAATTATAAAAATGAAAGTTCGTTCAGTTACAACTTACAAAAAGTAAAAAGGCAATGATTTGAAGTTATAGCCTCTTGTGAAGGGAGGTAGGCAAATGAATATTTTATTACTGTCAAGTTTAATTTGTCAACTGGGAATTAACTTATTTTTTACTTTCAATTTTTATTTGCTTTATTTTTAATTGAATATTAGAATTTTTGAAAAAGAATAAAATTTCCAAATATAAAAACTTTTTAAGTACTTATATAATTCATAATAAATACATATCTTTAAAAGATAAAAAGAGATAAATTTGAGCTATTTAATTATATATTTTTAAATTTTTTATTCAAAAGCTATAGTACACAAACTGTTGCAAAATTTTTAATGCCACTAAAGTTCATAATTTTTCTAATGTAGCTGAATTGAGAAACATTTGAATTAAATTTAATTACTTCTTTTAGGAAATAAGATTCTTTATTAAAATTTTTTATTTTGAATGCATGTATACATGTTTAAATAATACATATAATATGCATGTGTGTGTGTGTGTGTGTGTGTGTGTGTATACGTATATATATATATATATATATATATATATATATATATATATATATATATATATATATATATATATATATATATATACAACAGATTTTCAATGACAACATACTGATATTGTTTCCAATAAATGGTATTTTGAAAAAAATTGTAGAAATCATACCTATTACTTGATTTAAATTTCACAATTAGACACTTTTTAATATTTTATTATTTCCCTAACTTTAGTTCATAGAAACACCGCAATGATATACTTGTCATTTTTCTAATTTTAACTATGACCTGTACTCGATTCTATGTTTGTTTTGACATTTTCCCAGCTTATATCTGGATTCACATTTCCAAATTGGAATCGAATTTGTTATGTTAATAGATTGTTTTTATCATTTTGTATCCGAACAAAAAATATTGCATATTCTTTTTCAATATTTTTAACTCCATTTTATAAAATTTTAAATTCTTTCGAATGAACTGATATTTTGATTCCAGATGTTTAAATCACAAGCACCGAGATCGATTTACAGATATTACTTTCAAAAAGAAAAAGGAACTCCGTTTTTATGAAGCAATATTTTCACTTGAAGGACGGGAATGCATTTATTGTTATAGATCTTATAAATACCTATTTTCATTCTACTAATATGTCTGTATATCTTACTCGAGGTAGAGATGAAGACATTTTTTTATAATTTCACTACTCCGGGTTATATTTGTTTGGGAAAAATTGAAGAGAAGCTGGAAATATTTTGATAGAAATAACATTGTTATATATTTATTATTATTGGATCAATATTAGTTTTCTATGATATCCTTGATTTTGTATCAAGTAATCTCAAATTTTCAATGAAATTTTTATATCAATTCTTGAAGTTGAATGAAAATAACGAATGCGTTTAACAAGTAAGAATAACATTTTCAGAAAATTGTATGCTTTCAAATATAATACAAAATAATTTATTCTTATTTTAAGAAAATGTATTTTTCATATAAATATACAGATAAAGTCAAATATGTATTTAATTTTTTTATCAAATTTTCCGAATAATTATCCTTTTTTGTAGTATGTTTTTTATCAAATTCATTTTAAAGTTGTAGACATAAAATGTTTGATTTCTCAATATTTTTGTAAAACTTTCAGTATTTTCTAGATTTTATAATAATGTAAGAAATTATAGAAATATCCAAATTAAAGATGATTAAAGAAGCTTATTCACTTTACCAATTATCTAATTATTTTTTGTTTTGTGATACTTAAGTAAGTTGCTTAAAAAATAATGCATTGAAAAAGAAATTTTCAATTATAAATAAGTGTTCAAAGGTAAAATAATACTAGAATAACTCCGTTTTGCTGCAACAATATATAAGAATTTTTCTTATGTAAAGTCTTTATGTATTCCTTTAATATTTATGTAATTTATTCAACTGCCTGTTTTTCCTATTGCTTAATCTTTTATTGCTTATTTAAAATGTATCATATAAATTATTAAAATTCTGACTAAAATAATTTTAAGTATGTATAAGTGGTACGATAATTATAAACTATGTTATCAATGTTTGATGCGATGTTCATAAGCAATATTTAAATGTTGTGGAAAGTATTTAATTTTTTAACTCAAAAATATTAAAATAAATATTAAATTTGATATTTATGTCTAAAATTATTAATTTGAAAAAATAAATTAAAAATTATAATTTCTTGATAAAATGAATAAAAATTAAAATAATAATATTTAATACTTTTAGAATCATCTTGTGTTATTTAACTTAAAAACTTTTTGATAAAAATATTAAAATATCCAAAACATATATTGCAAGCAAGAAAGTAAACCATAAAATTACTATATATTTTGCAATAGAGCCAAGGCTTCTAAAAATTAAGGCTATTATTATTCATTATTCTTCAAATATATGGATTATCTATTATAAATAGATATATATTCACTATTTACTAATTTTTAATCATATCTGCTGCATGGTATACTGTGCATAGTATGGACTGATGAATACACGAATTATTTTCTAAATTTAATTAGGAATAGTGCAGATAAACTTTAGAGCATGGGTAATGAAAGTGTCCTATTATCTAAATTGTATTTCTTTTATATAATTAATTATACTTTAATTTCTAACATTTACAATATCTCGACAGTTAGTTAGTTTACCTGCTTAAAATGTTTCCATGATATTTTATCAGATGAAATTTTCTTCTCAAAGAAGTGATGTTTATATAAATATTAACTTCAAAGCAGCTAGACTGAAAAATTTTTATAATATTTACAGTGTAAAATTTATTTTTGCATTTGTTTATCCTTTATACTTGAATATACAACTATTGAGTAGGTAACATATTACTTCATTTGCATTCAAATCTTTTTTACATGAACCTATTTTTCTTCTTATCGTCTAAAGATACAGGAAATGTTTTCTAACATTTCACGCAAAGCCTGGTATTTTTCTTTATGAAGCTTATCTTTTCCTTGAATCAAAGAAATATTGTCAAGGAGTGAATTTTAAAATGCTATCCAGAAACATAAGTTAATACAACTTCATGCTTTTGTACGTAGAAACTTGTTTCAAAAGTAAAAATTCAATTAAACATTTTTATCTCTTTAATTTATAAAATATTAAAAAGCATTATATAAACTATTTTATTCAGTATACTTAAAATCAATTAGTTTTAATCATGCAATCATTTAATTTTTTCCTGAAAAATAATAAATATATAAATGAAAAATTTGAATAAAACAATTATAATAAATTTTATTTTTATTTACATTTATGTTATATGATTAAAACATTTAATTTAAAAATTAAAGTAAAAACATGTTATTTAGTTTTCAATATGAATGATTTTATAATTTGAAAAATATGATGCATACGACAATTACTTAGAAATTTAGATTTTCTTTAACAAAGTTTGATATTACAGATAAATTATTGTTAAACGCGTAATAATAAATGTTTCTTTTGTACTAAAATTTAGATAAAAAGACAAAAATACATCTATCTTTAAAAAGATTATATTTTTTTGCTATTTTTTATTTATTAAAACATCGATTGAATTTATTCCAAACGTTTTTGTCTAAGATGTCTTTTACAGGATTTCGATTTTTATTAAAACAAATTCCCTAATTTTCCCAATACATTTCTTTGAATTGCTTAAGGTGATCAAAACGTTTCAAATACATATGACCTGAACGGAGACTATTAATATACTTTGATCAATAAACTAGTCTTAACATTATTTTGCTGGTAACTAGACATTTTCTTAAGAAGTCAAAAAAATTCCTTAAGGAATGAAGGACAAGTATAATATCATTAAACTAGATATTTTATTATTTTTCAAGATCCTCATTCACTCACATCTACTCTAATGAATATGTATGCATGTATGTACATATAAATATTTATTGTAATTTATTTTTTACTTTTTAGACAAACAAAAATGATATGCAACATGCTTACAGTGTAATAAGTTCTATAAATTTTATTAAACCTACAATAAATAATTAAACCTATTATATTAAACCTATATAAATTAAAATGTATATATATATATATATATATATATATATATATATATATAGAGAGAGAGAGAGAGAGAAAGAGAGAGATATTATAAAAATAAATTTTGAGGAAGGAATAATTTATAGAAAATACTCAAGTATGTTTACAAAGATTTATTACTTTTATAGATGTCGATAAATGTAAACTAATGATGATAAACTAACAGTCATGATTAATTTTAAACCCTTCGTGGGCCTTGGTAAGATCACTTTCCATCAACATGATCGTACAAAATACACTTGTGAGAAATACCGAATCTATTGTAATATTTGTTATTGCAACATTGCCTTGTTATTGCAACAGTTGAAAGACCGATTCCAACTTCAATTTTATACTCTCATCTATAGCTCAATCGGTTGAAAAGAATTAGCTCGATTGTTTTGAAAGTTTGAAAACATTGTAAGAGATTTTTTCTCCTGTGACACCTTTTTCAACATGATCCTTGTATTCTTCAAAGATTCTGCGGCAAATGTGAGTAAAATAATGTTTTTATTGGAATAATACATTCTTATTTCGTACATTTCTTTATAATTTGATAAGTAACAATCGATGTAAAAGTGTCATTTTATCATTCAAAAGTCACATTTAATTCGTATATTATTTCAAAAATCAGAATATTTAGTTCAATAATATATTTAGGCAGAAAAGTAGAGGATCATAAGCAAATTCTGATAACTAATGCCTGGATCAATGTTTTCAACTAAGGAGAGTGTTGCTGGAATAAAGTAGATAGACTGTAAAATTATTATCTTTTTAACTACTGCACATGAAAATTATTCTGAAATATAATAAAAATGTGTTCCATTCAAAACAAAAATTGAATTCAAAATATTAGAAAATTATTACCAAATTATAGCAAATAAATCAAAATTAAATAATGGTAAATAAAATCAGTGTATAGCTAAATTTCAGACATTACTTCAATAAAAATGTTTCACTGACAAAAATCAATAAAATATATACATTTAAATAAATTATTCTTAATGTAGTTTTTAAAATCATTAAAAATTGTGAGTCTTTTACTGAAACATTCTTGATAGAAAGCAAAAAAATAACAATAAATGCTTAAATGAAATGTTGAATGAGAAAACTTTTATACTAAATGTATTAAATAACATGAAGTTCATCTTGTTAAATTTTACTTAGTAACATTTTAAGCAAAAAATATTTTGAGCTTCAAGGTTCAAATTAATAGAGATTATAAAAATCAGAATATTCTCTATTCAACTGGCAGGCTATATTAAAGAATTTCATCTTCCTGTACTACTTAAAAATGTTTATAATGTTAATTTTTCTACACTTGAATTACTTGCATGCATTATAATTTTTAAAAAATATGAATTTCAATAGTTGACTCGTACCTAAAATTTGTTTCATAGTTAGCGATAGTGTTTTAAAACTGATAATAATTGAAAGAACACAATATATAATTAAGAATTAGTTAATCAGTTAAATATATATTGATATATCCAAAGTAATTTTAAAAGTTTTATGATTTAAAGTTACAAGGTGATATTTGTAAAATTCCCAATTGCTAGAAAATTATAATCAAAATTGTAATCGAGCTTTATTACCATGTTTGAAGTTTTAATTGCATATTATATTATGTACTCTAAACTTTGATATAGTTTTCATAGAATAAGTCTGATACATTAGCCTTTTTATTCATTAATAATTGTATATTTTAATACAGTTTGCGGAATTTCAAATTTATCGAATGAAATTATTGTTTACAAATTATTGAATATATTATTATTGGCATAATAAATATAATTGGGTTTTATTATGCATATATGAGTCAGAATTTACAAAAATGATACATAATTCTTCAAAAACGAATTTAACTAGAATTGAAGATAAAATCAACTAAAAAATATAAATCATTAAATTGCAAGAGCAATTTTTAATAACTGTGGATCACACAATTAAAGCAAAATATTTGGAATTATATCTTCAAAATGTTAAATAATATTTATACACATTGAAACGTTCTTTTTTATCAGTATCTCCTGGTTTCCATTTAATTCAAAATGCGTTTATAATCTTTTTAATATGCTTATCTTCAGAACGAAATAACTTTACTCCTTTTAATCATTATATAGAAATATGCTTTTTAAAATAGTCATTAACTTTTCAGAAAAAAAATGATGAGACGTAAAAAAGAAAAAATCATCAATCTCATTTTAAATAAAGTATACAAAAGTTAAATCATGTTAGTTAACTGTAGGTTCATGTTGAACTATTTCTCTGAAATCAACAAATAATATGTATGACGTAGTCCGTGAATCTCTTAAATCCTCATTAATTAATCTACACATATATGGATATTTGCAGTAGATAGTGGATAAAATACAGTATTGATGTATTATAGAAAATTATAAGCAACGGGTATTTGGCCAGCATTAATATAAATTTTATAATTTGCAGTTGTTTAAAGTTTGATAAAAAAAATTATAAACTACTTGTGAATCATTAGAGTAATACATGATTTTTTTTTTTACATTTTTGGCAATTTTACCAATAAATTTACAGTCCTAATTCAAGTACTGACATGCTTGCGCATCAATGAGTGCTAACATGCTTGTGCATCAATGAGTACTAACATGCTCGTGCATCAATGACTACTAACATACTTATGCATCAATGAGTACTAGCATACTTGTGGATCAATGAGTACTACCATGCTTGTGCATCATCGATTAAAAAGTAAAATGCACATAACAGTTCATAAAACTTTAATATATTTTCCGAATTGAAGTAGATAGCTATATTTACTGTTTCAGAATATTTACTGATATGAGAATTATATAAATGGTATTCTTGTTTCAATAGGATGGTTTATCATCTTTTCAGTAGTATTTTTAAAACAATATCCTAAATGCATAGTTAATGAGTCCATTTTTTTTTTAATTCGAAGCGTATATTCCCAAACAACTTTCATAAATTTTAATTTTTCAACAAAAGAATGATTAATATTTTTTAAAAGTGTCGCTGTGGTATGGTTGGTAAGAGTGTTCATTCTATTATCGAAAGTTATTGAGTTTGAATCCCGATACAACCGAAGATCTATCATGCTTGTTATGGTGACTGGGACATATTAAACTTGTCTTGTTCGTGATGTCTTATATTTGAAATGATTTCTATGAGGAGCAACCAAATGTGAGGGTTTTATTCTTGGTTCTTGCTTCTAAATAAACAAGACTCACAGAAAAGCAAGTATCTGACAAAAAAAACAAAATTTACCAAGTGTTTAAAAACATAAATTCTTTAGAGATGAAAGTGAAGCAAAGGTATAATGTATATATTTTTATTATAAGAACTATTTTGAAAACATATAAATTTATATTTTAATGAAAGAGTCTTAATTTACCATAAATAAGTGCTTTCCAATTGGGAAATAAATCTAAATTTTCAAGATCATCTAATTGCATCGACTAAGGAAAATATTTTTCTCCTGCATTTTCTCTAACGGAGCCTAGTAATTAAATTTAATAGAATTCTTTAAATTTTCAATTAGACATTTTATTCTTTTTTTTTCCGTTTCATTTACTCTTTTTTTTATATTCTTATTTTTTAATTCATGCAAAAGGATTACATAGTTTAATGTTATGAATCTGATGTGCTATATTTTGCTTCTAAATGATAAAGAATATAATCGGCAATTAAAAAGAAAATCCACGGAGCAATACAATAACTTCACTGTCTAATTTTAACTTATCGGGTAAGAAAAAATTACTGTAAACATATCAGTTTTATTTTGAAACAAATGTGTTAATATGAAAAAAATTAGGTTTATTTTTCTTCAAGCAAAGATTATATCTGATAAGAATTTGAGAAACTGCTTTCCTGCTTTCAAATAATTCTGTCAATCGCCGAAATATTGTACCATGCAATTGTCTTAGTCTCGCCGATGTTTAACTTTAGTGAATATTAATATATGAATAGTTGCAGACATAAGATGTTTTGAACAGTTTTAAATCATAAATTATATTTGATAGTACAATAAAATAAAGATTTCACATTTTTATGAATAAAAATTTATTTCTTTAAATTCCTTTTATCGATTGATATATTATTTAAATTTTAAGAAATGCATGCACAGGTGCTGTATAATCCATGATTCCAAATTCTAAATTTTTAGGCTATGAAGAAATATTGCCAAGATGACGTATCATGACGTGCGCGATGACATAAATACTAGGGTTACCAAAATAGAATTTTCTACATAATTCTTATGGGTCTCCATCTATATGACTTATTAAAAACGAGGTTGCCAAATACATAAGAAAATCCGCCAAAATATCGCAAATCTCAGAATTTGGAATCATGGATTATACGGCACCTGTGCCGAAAAGCAAAAATTTTATTTTCTATTTTAGTATATAAGGCAATATTTAGAACCTAAAGCAAAGTATTAATATTTCATGTGCTATAAATTTAAAATCATTTTTTAAAAGTTGTTTTTCTTTGTTTATTTATAAAATTGAAGAAGTATATAATTTATTAAGATTCATTTGTTTTGGCATACTGCTAATTAAAAAATACAGTTGAAATAAAACTGAGAATAAAAATATATCAGTCATAATATTAAATTTTGGAAATATTTGAATGATATTTTTTCTATAATTTGAAATATACTTTAAATTTAAATCATAATGCTACATTGAATTTTAAAAATATAGAAAAGGTTATCCACTTAACATCAAAAGAGTGTATTTCTAGGCGAAAGTTTTAAAGATCTTTCATGTTTGATAAAAATCATGAATTAAAAGATTGAATAAGTTTTATATTGCTTTGCTTATTTATATTATTTTTTCAGCAATGAAAAATATTATTTGGAATGCAGCCTCAATTAATTGCTCTCTGTAAGTTCCTAAAAAACAAATAACCTAATAAAACTAATCTTTGGACATAGTATTAAATATTGCTTTACAATTCAAAAAATTTTTTCTCATGCATATTGTGACTAACAAGAATTTATGCTAAATATTACAAATCATTCAAAATAATACAAAACAGTAAAGGTATTCAGAAATTATTTTATGAAAATTTAACTCATAAAAATGCACAATAGTTTTTTTAAATGTACATAGAAAATAATATTAATTTCTGTTGATTTGAAAAAACTGAATTTATATAACATGATCAAATTTTCTATTAAATGAAGAATATAATTGTTATGTATGATATCAAAAATTTAAGGATATTTAATATATCATTAAACATATATGTATATATGTCAAAAACATTTTCAAATAAGCTCATTTTATTATTACTTAGAGTTTGATTTAATATTTAAAATTTATATTTTGATATTTTGGTGGCATTTGCTTTTAAATCTAGAAAGTGTCTTGATTACATAATTCTAATATTTAATAGAAAACATTTTAATATTTTAATTCTCACTTTACATTTATAACGAAAGAGAAGTACATTGGAATATTATTTGAAAGTTTTATGTTGTGTTGTCATGACCATGATTTTGAAAACTACATCTGGAAAACATTAATTTAAAAGCAGCTGTAACTGTCAGTTACCGAAGAAGGATTATCCGCTTGTGGAAATATTCACTCGATATGAATTTATTTATATTATGATATACAGACAATCATTCTGAATTTGAGATAAACTGTATCGTATTCAGATAAATAAATATGTTGATCAAGTTTTGAATTTGTCTGCAGAAAGTAGATAAATTAATACTATTCTCAAAATGACATCAAATAATTTTTAACCGTTCCAATTCTGGGTGTTCTAAGTTCTTATTTTTAGATTCATAATTTTTTGTGTCTTTATATGAAAAAAGAAATTAAAAAAAAAGCAATCAGAAAAAGTATTTTGAAGTACAGTAGAAGCTGGCTTTTACGAACTCAAGGGGAAAGGTAAAACAGTTCCTAAAATAGAAAAATAATGTATTAGATTATTAAATTATGATTTTTTACCAAACTACTTTTTCTGTGCAAATAAAGGACTATTAGAAAAATTTATTTAGACTAAGACCTTAAGAAATACATGCAAAATAAGATTTATACTTAAAAATAATATTTATATTCACTTTATTGATGAAAAATCAGGCTAAATAGTCATTTATCTTTTACTGTGTATAAAAACTACATTTTTAAAAATGTGTTTCTCCATTTTTTCAAAGCATAAGAGGATTTTGCTGTTTTTTCCCTCAAAAAATACAATTAGTTCTGTTAGTCATTCAGCCGTGTTTGGAAAACGGTCTTTGCATTACAACATTTTCTTGTTCGATGCCTGAAAAATATTTTCCATTTTCTTTCATTATATTCCTAATATATTCTTCATCCTATATTTCTTCCGCAGACATCACATGTGAGTCTATTTAAAATCCTCTAAAGAAATTTGAGGCAACAAAGATTTTCTTTTGTCAGAGTTCATGCATGAGAACTTCACTCAAGCTATCAAGTAAATTACTTTGACTCTTTTCTGGTGGTATTCAACCTCTTTCTTCAACCTCACTTCAAGCAATGATTAACAAATGAATTGTTCCTAGAAAGTCGATGTCCAAAAGCCACTTTAAGCCAATAATTATTTTGCAAAAGTACCTTACGATATTAGGCTCTCGAGTCTATTTTGATTACATCTTAATCCCTGGGCTGTAATACGAAAACCGCATTACGTCGGAGAAAATCCACATAAATCGATTCAAAATCCTAAACTTCAACGAGAGCACTGCAGTTACCCTCAATTAGAAGAACTTAACGATTCTCCAGTAAAAAATTATCGATCTAAATCTTTCAGCCAATTTTGATAAATGCTTCCATTCATCCAAACTTTACTGTTAGCATGATATGCTGCCAGTAGTTATTGAGCATTTTTTAAACATTTTAAATATTTAAAAAAAACAGAGACAGATTTTCTGCTTTATTCATATTTTAGTTCTGAACAACGCTGTAGTTATTTGCTTCGCATTTTTTAACTCCTTATTACATTTATTGACTTTAAAACTAAGTGTTCTTACTGGTAGACCTTAAAAAACTAAACCTGTCTCGTCAACTTTTAAAACATCCTTCGGATTGTGCTTGGAAATTAGTGATTTCTGTGCTTCTGCTTTCCATTCAAATTTTGAATTTTTGGTTAGGGTTCCACTTTTACGCACAATCTTCTAAAGCTCAAATCATGAAGCTCGGGATTTTAAATTTTTGGAGTAAACCATCTATGCTTTAAAATCTCTTCTTCAGCTTCATAGCAAAGCAGTTGGAATTCTCTTTAATAACATTATCATTAACTGGAGTGTTCATTCTTCTCATTTTCTCGGTCAAGCAAGTGAAACTTTTTTAGTTGAAGATGCTTTGTTTCTCTACAGTATTCTTGAGAGGAAATCTTCTGAGGGTACTATCTCCTTTTGAAGGAAATTTGTTTCGAATTTTCAAAATTGTTGAGGAGCTTCTCTTTGGAATTCCATGCAATTTTGGTGATTCTTTCTTGTTAAATATTTTTCATCAACTTCTTTTAGAGTTTTCTTTTTTACTTCGATTGATAAACACGTTTGTTTCTTCAAATATTGCTTTATTCACAGCAATTAGTATAGGCTAAAGTAATTTAGATAAGAGCAAATTTATATAAAAAACGCAATATTCAGTAGCCTTCAACTTAGGCTGTATTAGATTAGATGAATGATAATAATAGTAAAATCTTTATGCTACAACAAAAAACTTTAAGAAAAGATAAGATATTTATGAAAAGTTAAAATCTGTGAAAGAATGATAAATAATAAAATTAGCAAATACTTATATGTATGAATCAAATATTTTTAATAACAATATATAATTTATAAAAATATGTTATAAGAATGGGAATGTTTTATTGCTGTTTCATTTAATAAAGGAAATTGCAATCAAACTTGCGTCATATATCACGTAAGAAATTAAATGACGTATCACGAATATGAGAAAATGTATGAGGTTTGTTTCAGTATATTTTTCAAATTTTGTAACATATAAATTAATTAACAATTCCTCATATGATTGAGAAAACAAGGATCAATCAATATTTATGGAAAATGACTGCATTATTTTACTTGTGCACAAAATTGTAAGTAGACAATGTCAATATAATCTAATATTTGCATTTTGTAATTAAGGTCAACTTTGCAGCTCTGAAGAATAATTCGTCCTTAAAGTTGTTTTGTAAATATTTGCTAACTCAGATGACTTAACAGTATGCCAAAAGAATTAGTTAATCAATATTATGAATGAAGTCTTATCATAATCATATTGATTAAAAAATAAATTGAGGACACTTTGTTCATTAACTTTATTCTTGCCAATGTATCCAAAAGTGAATTGCTACATACGTTTGCCATCCAAGCATTTTTTTAAATTGCATGTAAATTCTAATATATGTTTATTACATATTTTAATGAAATTCTGTTGAGAATATATGTGTCAATTTTCTTTTTTAGATAAGAAATTATAATGTTCCATTCAAATGAAAAATAATATTAGCTGTAAGCTTATTACATTTCGTAACATTAAAAAAAGAATGAAAATGAAATATAAAAAAATAAAGTTTAAAAAAAATTCTTTTACTTTATATTATTACTTAAATGCTTTTATTTTGTGATTTTTGTGAATATTTCACATAATATTTGTTTCTTGTGAATTAAGCTATATATATATATATATATATATATATATATATATATATATATATATATATATATATATATATATATATATATATATATATATATATTAAAGAGATAAATACAACACTGAAAATACAATGTAATAAAATATGAACCACAATATAATACAGGAAATATAGCCAGCGCAAAAGCAGCTAAAGAAAGATTTGCTAGTATAAATAAGATAGAACATATGATTTATAACATATTGTAAACCAGAAATACAAAATTGGAAAAATACTTAAATATATGATGCAAATGATAAGAAGAATGCATAGGGATCACGTCTTCATCTGGAGGGAGATGGTCAGCTATGCAAAATAAACACTATCTTTTCTCTTCGATGCTCGAAAATTTTAAGACATTTGTCTTCGTGCATGTCAGAAAAGAGTGTAAATTTTTCATAGCTGACCATCCTCCTGATGAAGACGTGGTCGTCTTAATACTTTATACTTTTAATCTCTATAAAACTCATTTTATTTTCTGTCACACTCAATCAAATAATCAAATGTATTTCTATTTATATTATATTGACACACAACTCTGAATAAACATAAATTAATTTCTTAATTAATCCTTTTTCTACCTCATTTTTTTCTTCAATATTCTCACCAATAATTTTTTCACTAGAAATATTTTTTTGCATGTACCATATTTATCAGTAATAACACATTAATAATGTAATTAAACAATTCTTCTTGTTTTTACTTTTTAAATTCACTATTTTATTCATTTTCGATTTCTTTATTTGTATTTCTTGAATTTTATTTCTTTTCTTATTTATAATATTTTCTTTCATTTATTATATTCTTGTTTTTGACAGCATATCTAACAAAATATTCCATAATAATTATTTGCTTGTTTTTTAAGCTCTTACTAGTAATTTAAGCATGAAAAATTTTTATTTTGCTAACGACCACCCTAAACTATGCTGTTGATGTGAAATGTTATCAAGTACTTGTATTATGCTAATAGTATCAGAAATCATGAATAAAAATTAAGAACATGCCGAATGTAAGTAATGTTTAGTTCATAGTTAAACTTTATTGCATAACTATTAGAATTTTTCTAATAGATAAATATTTTGAGATTGAAGAATATTTATCCGTTAGAAAAATTATCAAAAAAAAATTTCTTTGAAGAAAGGAAACCAGAAAAAAACTTCCCAATAGATAAATAACAAAAATGAGGTTTGATTTTTCAGTTAATTATAGCATTTTTATCCTGTTTGATTTAATGTAAAATTTGCATAGATCAGTTTGTATGCTTCATAATTAAGATGTTGCTTGAACCTTGTGTATGAGAAAGTTTAATTTAATAACGAATTATGTCATTTATACTTAATAAAATATCTATGTATAAAATTCGTGTAATTGAATGGAGAAATATTTAAGAAGAAAATTAAATTAAATGCATTTATATTTTGCATAGTGAAAAATTTATGAGCTGTACATATTTTAGAAAATTCTGATTTTTTTTTCCCTTTTTGTCGTACATTTTTATGTAACTTATAAAAATAGAGAAAGATATTATTTTATGCTTTTATGCACAATTGCAAGAATATTGATTGTAAATTTGCTGACAAATTAAAGTTCATTTTCCTCAGATGAGAATAAATAAAAAAATAATAAAACTAAGCGCTATATGCATAGAATAAATTTCTAAAGAGAGAAATTGACTTCCTTTTTTCCTAAAAAGTTTGTTTTCTTAGTTATATGAATTATAAATTGACTATAATTACATAAATAATTCATTAATTTTGGTTAGAAAAAACTTTTTACGTTTTTATTAATATATGTTACAATTATTGAAGATTTGAAAATAAGAAAATTGAGTGTTTTAAAAAATTGAAAACGGTTATATAAAGGAAATAGTAGCTAAAGAGATGAGTGAAATAAATAAAAATAAAATATTCATTATTTATTTTTCGATTACTCAATGTCTGCAGCAGAAAATACTGAAACTAGTAACACACTTTTATAAAGTTTTAATGCAGCTCAAAGTAAAACTCTCATAATTTTTTATTTCCATGTTTACTGTAAAACATTAAATGGCATATTCCTTCGCAAATAAACAAATAGAAATATATAACAAAATCACAATGATATAAATAATGATTTACGCAATATTGTATATTTAAACAAAATTTATAATCATCTATTTTCACTGTAATGATAAAAAAAATAATTGCAATAAACTTAATAAAACACACTATTTACAAATCGCATTTTAAACAAAAATGTATAATTATTAAGTTTTAAATTTTTTAATGTAAACTTTCATTGTTCTGCATGTGAATAAATTTAAATTTAATAATCCCTCTGAAAATTGCATATATTATTAAATTTGAAATGTGTTTTGAAAAACTCTGAAGCGAATTCAAAAAATGAAAATCACACATAACATTTTTTAATGTTTTTTATTTTAATAAAAACTCTTTGTTCAATTTTTCCAAGTGTATTCTGTAGGAAAACTAAATTCTGTTTATGAATAAACATTAATAATAAAGCTCATATTCTGTGCACGTTCAAGGTCATTACATTATTTTTAGATGGATTATAATTTCAGCAGTTCCGAATGGAAAGTTCATGTAAACACATAAATGGCTTCCAAAATTTAACATTAAAAAAGCATAATATGTAGAAGAAAACTGATTCTATTTCATATTTATTTTGCATGCTTTTTGTTAAAAGGAACTATTGATGGTATTCTTTTGTTCTCCTTTTTCTGGTATCATATATTAAATAATGAAATCTCACATTGTTATACTTCTTGCTTTACGAATTATAACAAGAATTATAAAATAATTGTATATTCTAAAAAATATTAAATTATTAGATTCAGAGATGTAAAAAGCAAATTGCGTTGTAAAACATAACTGGGATTTTGTCTGTACATTTTTACTTTAAATCTTATTTAAAAATATTATTTGTCAAATACTTTTGAATTAAGTGACATTTTAAAGAAATGAAACAGAGAGTTAACTGATATTTATTTATTTATTTTATTTAATTTTTAATCCTAGATGGTGTAGGCTAAGCTACATCCTATCCATAAAACCAAAAACATAAAAAATTCTAAAATTAAAATATAATTCTCCAAAACCACATTCACAGTAAAATTCAGACAGTCAAGAATATGTCTCGGGAAGGCCTGATCAGCCTTGCACCAGTGACACTCCAGAAAGGCTTTCTGACCCTGTTGGAAAGAAAGGGGCCATTCAAAAAACGTGAAAGAGCAGTCTGCTGTATCCTAGGGATACTGAGCTGGTACCACCAACGAGATTTTTACCAAAGTACCAAAAGTGGGCATCTCTCCAAATTGCGTTTAATTCCATCCTTTTAAAGTGGAGATTTCCGAAAACGTTAGAATAGCGTTGCCCTGCAAGGTGTCAGCAGTGGCAGACTTATCCTAGTTATCTGCAATTCCGTTACCATTCAATTCAACATGGGAAGGAACCCATTGAAAATGTATAGAGTGTTTAGTAGAAAGTCGTGTCACAAGGTCTAAAATATTCAAACTTGTCTTATCCCCAATGGTCGTCCAATGAGACAGGTACTGCATAGAGGCACGACTGTCCTTTATTATCAGGATGTCTCTGAAAACAAGTTCAGAGGTCGTGTTTATATAATTCAATCCCTCATAGATAGCTATAAGTTCCGATCTAAAAACCGAACAATAGTTAGCATTTCTAACTCTTACGTCAATTGTACCATCAGATGACTCAATATGCACACCGCTCCCTGAAATACCACCGTCACCCTTGCTGTCATCGGTATAAATTTTTATTATTGAACGAGAGATTCTATTAACTGCCTTGAGAGCCATCTACCTAATAAAATCTGGTATATTAGACCCTTTACTACCTCTAGTCAAAATATCTGAATGAAAATGAATACTATCAGAGTCCAACTGAAAATAGAGGAAAGGCCTCAAGGAATGCGGTTCCATTTCAAAAGAATATATATATATATATATATATATATATATATATATATATATATATATATATATATATATATATATATATATATATATATATTATGCATGTATGTATGTATGCATATTTCATAAACTTAAAAATACACAAGCTACCTGGCTACATGTTGTTTTTGACACTTTGGAATTTCGGTTTACTTTTGATAGGGCTGAAGTTTTTTTTCCACTTCATGAAAAAATTAACTATCAAATTATATTTCAATTACAAAAAGAATTGATTGTAGTGTAAGCTATAATCACTAATTTAAAGTCAAACTTTAAATTGTAAATATTTCTCTAATTTTGTTACTTAAAAATAATTTTAAATCATATCAATATCAGATATAAAGGGACTTATTTTGATCTATCCTATTTTATAACTAGGTATTAGTATTAACTAACATATTTCAAATTACATAAATATTCTCGTGACCGAGAGATTTTGTTATAATTAAATTCTTTTGCTAATCGCGTAAAGAAAAAAATAGTAAAGAAAATTATAATTTAAAAAGCACAGAAGTATCATTAGATTTTTTTTTATTTGAATTAGGCACATGATTTATTCAACAAGCACTGTTTCAATATTATTTAATGTTACTTACTTAAGTTTTCACCTGTCTTTATTCGTTACAAATAACTTGATTTCTCTGCTGAAGAAAGCGTCTTTTGTGTTTAATTCTGACATTTAATGTTTGTCATTAGAAAAATAACTTATGTTTCAATCACGAATAATTTATTTAGGCACTTTTAATAACATTCAATGAAAACTTAGTTATTTTTATTCTGGAGGACATTTATAACAACTCTATCAGTAATTACACAAACAAAATGTCCTTACATGCTTTCAAGCAACTTTCAATTAATTACTTATCAATTATGAAATGTGTGATATTTAATAAACACTACAGGTTTCATAATTGGCGCACACAAGTAGTTCAACACAGCTTAACGTGGCAATTAATTTATGATTTCCTTTTCTCAGTAATCATGAAATAATTCGCATTCATTTTCTGCCTCGGGAAATAATAGATGATTGCCATAAACTGTGGCAAACATAAATCAAAGTACCGTGTTTCCTTTTATTTCAGTTCTTGTTAGTGCACTTCATTAACATATTTGATGATAAAGAGTTTATGGAAGTCATTAATATTTTTGCTGGTAAAGCAGCATTTTCAAACATTTACGAATGAATGAAACTTAATACACACAGTTTAATGGATTTATTGCTTTTAGATCATGTTCACAAAGAGCTTGTTGATTTCGATCAAAAATACGAATGATTTATCTTTCTCAATGACAAATGGTGCTTAATGATATTAATAAAACTACAGAAATTTTAAATCAATTTTTTTACTATAATTTGGCAAAAATGTTCTTTAAAATATATTTTTCTTCTAAATAAATGTTTCTTTAAATAGATCTCCTATATGGTTATTGTTTTTATATTGTATAGAAATAGTACAACTTTACAGGAATAAAAGGCACAACATTTAATGCGAAGGTTTGCAATGTTTTACTTTCTGTCTGAAATCTATTAAGTTAATTCTTGGAAAATTTATGACTGACCTCCTTATAATTAAAAGATATGGCTTTTTATATATGAAAGGCCTCTTTAGAAGGCTATATACACAAATGCTTTGTGCTTATCCCCTATACAGTATCAGTACTTTTACATTTTCATTATCTTAGAATTGGCACACTTCTGTTAATTATTAATTGCATTTAGTTATTATGCAAATATTGGCGCAAACAATCGCATTCAAGCCTTTCCTCACATTTTGATTATTTAAAAGGTAATCTCGCCTTGAATTCATCTATTATAGTGTTTTATATATACACACAAAATCAACACAATTCATTATTTTTCTTAAATCTAATTCTAAGAAATTCCCTTCTAAGAAAATTTAGACCTCGTTACAGTTCCAAGTGCTCATGAAAAGATTTAAATTGCTTCATAAAAATTATATTCAGAGAGAAGATGATAATAACTTATATGATACTTAAATTTAACTTTTAAAATATAGGTTTTACATTCAGATTATTTGAGTACTTAACTCTTTTTTGTT
This sequence comes from Latrodectus hesperus, assembly GCA_037975125.1. NCBI lineage: Eukaryota > Metazoa > Arthropoda > Arachnida > Araneae > Theridiidae > Latrodectus > Latrodectus hesperus. Next base: position 2,353,002 of record CM075855.1, read on the forward strand.
TTTTTCATCAATTCTTAATCATTTCTTTATACAATGATTCAAACTGAATCACAGTTTGAATCATTGCATACAAAAATGAGTTAATAAGTACACATGTATACACTATTTGTTGCCTCTCAAATATAAATTTTAATATGCTTTTGCTAAAGACCAGATAATGTCATTTGATTTCATATATGACGAGTGGAACTATCGGTATTACGAAAAAACCAAATCATGATTAATACTTTTAAAAGCATCCTATGACCAATAAAATGATTAACTTAAACTAAGGTAAGAAAAAAAAATTTTATTTCCAATATCGCCTTTTTTAAAAACATTATTAAAGTGAAGCAAAGAGGCTTCTTCCCGTTCTCCTTGCAAAAAAATTATCGATGTAAACATATTCCCTTATTTTATTTAAGTACTTCAAGGTATTCATTTTACTTGTCAAGTAGATATTACTAATATAAGAAATGTCAAATCACCGTTTCCTATTAAATTTTCGTTGTAACTCTGTCTCCAAAAAGTTTCCAAAAATTGCAAAACTAAAATATCTACATTTTTATGTTATAAGATATTTTTATAAAAACAATAATTTATATTATATTGAGAGCATATATATATATATATATATATATATATATATATATATATATAGTGTGTGTGTGTGTGTGTGTGTGTGTGTGTGTGTGTGTGTGTGTATATATATATACATATATATGTATATATATGTATGTATACATGTATATATATATATATATATATATATATATATATATATATATATATATATATATATATATATATATATATATATATATATATATATATATATATATATATATGTATGTATATATATATATATATATGTGTGTGTATATATATATATATATATATATATATATATATATATATATATATATATATATATATATATATATATATATATATATTATATATATATATATATATACATTGCTCTTAATTAAAATGATGCCCTCACCGAAATATAATATAATCGGGATTGCGTTGGACTCTCCCGGGAGGATTTATCCTCAGATCTCCTGCTAGTCATTGACTTTCAGATTTCAACAATTTATTGGAGTTGATCTGAAAATGTCAGATCTTTAAAGAGGACTGACAACACCGTAAGTCTAATTAGCTTTAAAGTTTGACTTGAAACGGAAACAAATAATGTGTATTCTGTGAATATACATGAAATCTTTGCTAGTTTCATGGTATAAAATTTTTAACCGAATCATAATACAAATATTCCTGCAATAATGATTAAAATTTCCTTAACATAATTTATATAACTATGGGGTTTTAATTAAATAGCTTTCCAAAAGTAAAGTAAATGAAGCTGAACCTTTTAAAAACAATTCAGGTTTAACGCCTTCTCTTTGAAAATCTCAGACTTATCGCGTGCATCGCTATTTATAAAATAATTCATGCAATGCATTTTGATCAAAACAAGGAAAAGCATTGAGAATTTGAACCCAAAAGCACTTTTAGAAAATAAAGAAAGAAATAGTGTCAAGATTTAATATATTTTATGTTCCTGTGATTTATTAAATTTTATTAGAATGTGTTCATTGATATTTTTAGATGCTTAACATTCAAAACAAAATTAAAGCGTGCACTTAGATGAAATATGTAGATTAAAAATAATAAAGCATACGATATTAAAGCATGTTTGTAATCTAGAACTGTGGCTACAAACATTTCAATTTATAAGCAGCTTTTATATATTATAAAAAATAAAGATTTATGTTATTATCTCATCATGTTATAAAATTTCATTTCTTTTGTTAACAGAGTTTTATATTTGATTGCTAATTTTTTTATTTACCTAGATGTATATTAATATTACTATAAATCTACCAGTAGTATTAAAAGTTAAATTTTGATATTCTAATATTAAAATTAAATGAATTTATCATATTGTTTTTAATTTAATAATAATAATCATTATACGCTTTTAATTTTAAGCTTTTTATATCAAAAAGAAATATGTTTTTATATAAGAACATTAGTATTAGCAAACTAAAGCAGAAATATTTGTTAATAAATTTGGAAAATATTCAAACAAAAATTTAAAGGAATTATAAATTTCTATATTTTAAAATAAGTTTCGTTTAATTTAGAAAAATCTTTTTCATTAACAATTAGTGCTTTTAATTTTCATTTTTAAAAAGCACATTAGTAAAACAGATATGCATTTTTAAATAAAATACTTTACAAAAAATATTTTTGTCAATAAAAATGATCAAAATATTTTAATATCTTCAATAAAAGCAGAAATTACCCTACTGATTGCAAACAATATAATATTTTATAAGAAAAATGGTTTTGTTCGAATGAATTGTAGATATTTTCTATTTCTTTATGCCATTTCTATTAAAAGAGACTACAGAAATGTATGAAAAATATTTCCGTTTCTTTTCAGCAAATCGATATAAAATACTTCCTTTTATGGATTTATAAAAGATCATTTCTCTGTCAGGTTGATGCAATATATCAACCATTAACAATCCTATATTAGGTGCGGATGAATTCCATGACTATATTCAAATTTATATATTAAATTGAATTACCGTAATTACATTATGCAAATTTAAGAAAGCTTTCTAAATACAGAGTCAAGTACATCTGTTTGTTCTGGAACAGTTATTCAATTAATTTTATTCAATCCAATGAAATATAATTTTATTTTGTATATTTAGGCATATAAAAGAGTATAGTTATTTTTCAATATCATGCATTAAAAAACTATTAACATATTTAGAGTATTATTAAATGTTCTTTCCTTCTTATTAAGTTAAAATTTACATTTTATATATAATTGCCAAGAAAAAATATTAATTAAATAATGTGTAAGATTTATTTAGGGTAAATTACAACCGTGTTTGTTTGGAAACAAATATCTAATTCATTTTATTTAAGCTAATTTTAATTGTTTTTTATTTCTATATTAGGTGTTCATACTAACATTTTGTATCATCGGGAATCCACAATTGTTAAAATGTTTAGTCTTCATGCAGAAAAATTAAAAATTATTAGTAAAAATTATAAAAGAAAAATTAAAAATAAAAAGTAAATTTTGGAATTCTAACAATGAACGCTTAGGGTTTATGCGCATATTAGTTTTATTTCTATTTGGAGTATCATTTTTTAACACTTTAAATAAATATTTTTTATATAATTCCCAAATTCAGTGTTTACTGATTGTAGCATGTAATAATTTTAGTAAACTCTTATTAGCAATGCATGCTATTTTTGATTTATTTATGTAGTTGCATGCTCTACATTTTGCCATTCGGTAATTTTCTCCTTTTATGACAATTATTTATAAACTATGTGTGGTGGGGGAAATTATGTATTGGTGGTGTTTTTATTAATTTTAATATTTCTTACTATATTAAACAAACAATATACTTTGTGTCACTTCTATGAAAACATATATATATATATATATATATATATATATATATATGTTTTCATAGAAGTGACATAAAGTATATTGTTTGTTGATCACAAAGTATATATATAATATATATATATAATATATATATATATATATATATATATATATATATATATATATATATATATATATATATATATATATATATATATATATATATATATATATATATTCAAAAAAGTACATTGTTTGGTTAGTATAGAAGACAATATTTAACAACAAATACATTGTTCAATTTAGAATTTTGCAGTTGGAATGCAGCTGTTTTGGAATAATAGTTGCATTCCAACAAACAGCTTCAAATAAATGTCATATAATGAACATTATATTTATCATCCGCTTCTTAGTTAATACTCTTTACATTGCTTAATCCTTCTCGTATCTTTTTAATATATTTCTAAATTAATTTTTAAAATTGATTATTAAACATTTGAAAAACAATATTTTCATCCTTATAAAATGAACATCAAAAGCATTAAATGTTTAATAATTGTTTACTACGGATATTTCAAAAACACAGTTTCTTCATAATCCTCAATTTATAATGAACATGAATTATTAAGAAATACTTTTTAAAAATACAGAAATGGTGTGAAATTTATTTTTAATTTAATTCATGAAAAATGTATGGATGTTTTATCATATTTAAGTTTTCAGTGACATTTCTATTCACCCATTGAGGAAATGTATTTTATTGGTTTCCTATCGTGTATTCGATATTACAATGAATTTTATCCATAATTAATTATTTAGGATACGTGTCTATTATTCTAAGATGTCGTTTAAATCGGATTATCACACCATTTTTTTCTTTAATTTGCTACAAAAATATGATCAAAAAAATATAATCATTAAATACGATTTAATTGAACGAAATAAAATCGGAAGAAATAACTTAAAAATTTCGAATAGAAAAGTTTATATATTTATCAAATCTACTGAACAGTAGTATTTATATCGACGCATTTGAAGTATTTTTCTAAAAAGAAAATTTACTGTAAATAGAAAGAAAACTCTTTTTTAATTATGAAATCGAAGCAAAATATTTTACAGTTTGAAACCTTGTGATTCATTTTTCTTGTGTGAGATTCCTATATTTATACATAGTGTTGATTAAATCTTGTAAGCAATATTTCATTAAAAATAAATAAAAAAAGCCTTTTTGTTATAAATACAAAATTATTAAGAACAATGAATAAAGCACACAAGGAAATACGGCTCTTAGCATGATTACCCGAAGATTTCCGAATACCTTGGTTCACAACAAGTCATTCATTAAAATAATCATTTTTTAATTAAAGAAGGATTAGTAACCACAATATGTGTATGAGTAAAAATGTCTATAAATACATATAATTCGAAACATAAATGATGATATATAAATATATATATATATATATATATATATATATATATATATATATATATATATATATATATATATATATATATATATATATATATATATATATATATATATATATATGTATATATGTATATATATATATATACTCATGTTCATAAATTAAGGATAATTCGGAATCAGAATCATACAGAAATTGAATTTTAAAATAAAAACATATAGAATGTCACGCACATCTCGAAAAATAATATTCAAATTACAAGAAAACACCAGATAGCACCGATAGTACGTCACAATGACGAATGTGTAAGAGAAGGGTATACAAGTACTGGTTGCAAAGAAATAAAATTGTTCACAAACGCTTTAAAAGCCTTTAAGTGCAATAACCGCATAGTTATGGCACAAAGGAAGCATTTCGATGATGTTTTACGTGGTAATTATCGGCCGTCTGGAATGTGGACGTACCCAGCTGGAAGAATCCGAGGAGCTTGGAATCACCCAGAGTGTCATCTCCAGGCTTTGGCAACAGTTCCAAGATGATGATAATGTGAGTGGAAGTTACAGCACAGGTCGCCCCAGAGTTACAACGCCGAATCATAACCGGTATTCGGCAGTTAATGCCAAAAGAAACAGATGGAGCACAGCATCAGACCTGTCTCGTCAGCCCTCTTCAGTTACCGGTACGACAGTTTTAAGGCAGACCGTGTACAGACGCTTAGGGCACACATGTCTGTATGCTCGTAGGCCTGTCAGATGTGTTCCACTTACCGCAACTCACTGTCGTCTGCAATTAGCCTGGAGTAGAGAGCATGAATTGTGAATACCGCAACAGTGGTCTTGTGTGATGTTTTCCGACGAGTCCAGGTTTAGCTTTCACTCTGATTCTCGCCGCACTTTCATATGGAGGGGGCCGTTACCACCAAGAAAACAACATTGAAAGACACCGTTAGGGTGGTGCCGGATTGCTGCTTTGGGGAGGAATTATTCTGGGTTCCAGAAGTAACCTGCATGTTCAATATGTAACCATGACAGGCCACATCTATCGGTATGTCATTCTGGAACAACATGTACGTTTGTTTTGAGACGCCATGGGTGCAGGACTTCAATTTATGGATGACAACTCCCGTCCTCACCGTGCAAACATTGTTGACGGATGCCTTCAATCGGAGGATAAAACGCGTGTGGAATGGCCAGCATACTCACCGGACTTGAATCCAATAGAGCATGTGTTTGACATTCTTGGTCGACAAATTGCAGCCCTTCAAACTCCTCCCACGTGTCTGTCAGAGCTTCAAAGAGCACTGCTTGATGTGAGTGGTGGAGTATTCTCCAAGATCAGATCGATAATTTGATACTCAGCACCCTAGACGTTTCACGTCCTGTATTGCATCATCTGGGGGCATACTATGTATTAACCATGTTATATTAGTTTTTGTAAATAAGCTCTTTTTTTGAATTGGCTCAAGGGAGTCTTTCATCATATTATATATAGACATAGCATCTTTTTTGCTCTTTACCTTTTGTTTAATAAATAGACTTTACAAATATGTTAATTTTATTCTGCTTATATATATATATATATATATATATATATATATATATATATATATATATATATATATATATATATATATATATATATATATATATATATATATATATATATATATATATATATATATATATATATAAGCATAATATATATATATATATTTATTTATAAGCTTATTTATATATTTATATATATATATATATATATATATATATATATATATATATATATATATATATATATATATATATATATATATATATATATATATATATATATATATATATATACAAGCTCTCCATGTTAGACTTCATTTAATCATTTAAAAACATAAACTATCCTTAGTAGAAAATATTGATTCTACTAACGCAACTGCTTACACAATGGAAATTATATTTAATATTTCTATATATACCGATTGCCTTATTAATGATTGTTTTTTTCTAAAATATAATCGTAAGTCATAAAAAACATTATTTTCATTTAAGTAAAAACTAAGCATTAATATTTAATTTAACATTGATTTTTCTTTAACTAAGAATTTTTTATTTTATTTTCTATTCTAAAAAATGTTAAGGACGTGATATAATTTATCTTTAATTTCACAATAAGGGAAGATAAAATTCACTTGATGACTTATTATAGGAAAAAACAAACATTTTGAAAGAAAATCGCATGGAATTTCGACAATTGTTTTACTTAAATTTGTTGAACACATGTTAAAAGAAAGTGATCTATGAACGGCTTTCTCCATTTGAAAAACCAAAGAGATCATCCTGGACTTCGTCCAAAGTATCATAAGTGATTGGAGGGAATTCGTATAAGTCGGTTAAACTCCATCTCCAAAACGAAAGAGATTTCGTTACATGGAGGAGCCCTATAAGGTCTAATCCCCTCCTCAGCAGAAATCCTAATTAGGTATTCAACCATTTCATTTCGATTGGCTTTTACAGGAGATGGAGTACATTGAAAATTGATAAAATGACCAGAAGAAAGCCAGATGAAAAGGTACAAAAGTGTCCAGGCTTGCCTTGTCCATTATCGCAATCAAGTTAGATAAGTGTTATATTGAAGCACGACTGTCAGTCAAAATCCAGACGTCATATAGTTGTCTCTTTTTTTGATATACGGATTGTAAGTCCCTCCTGATTGCAATAAGCTCTAACATGGAAACCAAACAAAATTCGGAATTCCATACTTTAAAATTTTTAGAACCAGTACTAATTAGAATGTACACTCAACTGGCAGAATTTCCTTCATAAGCTCTGCTATCATCTGTATATATCTTCAAAGAATTTTGCGAAATCCCATTTATAGCCTCCAGGGATGAATGCTTAAAGAGAGCCAGACTCACGGTATTTTTCTTTACACTATTCAAAACAATCTCATGAAAATAAATCCAATCAAGTTTCATTTAAGCTCTCATATGATAAAAAAGAATAAATTTCTACATTTGTAGAGGAAAGTCTAACCATTTTAGCATAAGAAAAGGTGATAAGCCTCTTCAAGCATTTGTCCAAGTGGGAAAGTAAGCTGAGGGTCTGTGTTAATTATTGTAACTGAAGAGCATATTGCAATATTTAAAGAAAAAATTAACTCCTTATCAGGCAAAAAGGAGACAAATTACCTTCATAGAACTGCGACTTCATTTGAACAACTGCGATGAAATTCTAATAATTCTCTAGCAGCACTAAACTAAAGCCTTTCAAATTTAATTAGATTGGTGCTGGAAGCACAAGTATACATGGAAATACCATACTCTCGTATCGGCCAAAGAAGTGAAATGTAAATAGTTCGAAGAATGCTTTCGCAGTCACAACCAGATATGAACTTCAGAATTTTTAGTTTGTTTTTATTCCTGGACATCATGATGTTTATTACTTACAGTTTCCTGGTAACTTAGATATTTAATATTTTTAATATAGTTTAGCTGTGTTCTCTTGGGTTTGTAATTGTAGATGTGTCTATCAGTAGTAAAGAATGTTGTTAAGAATTTATAGGTACTGAAGTCAACATATGATGCATGGCAAAATAATGAGCTTCTTTTAAGGCATTACTTAGGTTTTGCCCAATTGTGCCAACATCTGATCCAGAATGCCAAATGGTAATATTATCAGCAAAGATTCTAACTTTACATCTATTTGAGATCTCCCTCCCAGTTCCAACAATGTAAAGAAAAAACAGGATGGAGCTCAAAACCGAATCCTGCGGAACACCCTGTCTTTAGTCAAATGGGTTACTCATGGAGTTATTGTACTCGACTCTAATGGAGTTATTTCAAAGAAGATTTCTGCATTTGGTATCAAAAACATCATAAAGCTTGGTAATTAAAATCTTATGCCAAACAGTATCAATAGCTCTAAACATGTCTAAATGGGCAGCATCTGTATGTTTAGTCGGCTATATGTTCTGTGAATCTTGGACACTCTGGCAGAAAGATAAAATAAAGTCGATGGCATTATGTCTTCTTCTTTATCCACATGGCAGTGAATTACTAGTATTCAAATTTAAATTAAACCTGGTGAGAGTAACATTTTACAAAGTTTTCAGACACATAAGGTTAACCCAATAGATTTCTAACTCACGTTGAAGCAGGCATCCTTACCTGGTTTTAAGATAGGGGCAATAAATGCTCTTGGAATTACTTCATGCTCAATAAATGATATTTTTTCCTATTTAATGTTATTTTTACACTTAAAATAATTATTATTTTTGAATCATTTTAATTAAAAAATTTGTGACAGTTTTTTTCTTATTAATTATTTGAATGTGATTCTATTTCAAAAATTTTATATATGAGAAATCAGAGTTATAAGGCAAAAATTTGCATGATTATTAACAATGATTTTTTTAAATATTTTGTGTAAGAGTTTTTTTTATATTTTTGAGGTTATAAAAGTTTTAGTGGATTAAATATATGAATATCTCAAGTATTTTAAACTAGGAAGAAGAAAATTTCTAAAAAGTGAAAACATCACTTAAAATACTCAATATCTGGAAGCATTTTATATTAATAGTGGTGTAAATTGATTAGTTGGCTTCTTATGCGTAGTAACCATAATAAATACAGTACATCACTCTTCAAATATCAAAATATTAAAATAATTATTTAAGTCTTTTACGGTGCAAATGAAACATTTAATATATAATGTTAAATGTTATATCATTAAGTTTATTATTTTTATTTATGTTAAGTATATCATTCATATCATTAATGTCAAGCACATTTTTAAAAACACAAAATTGCCTTACATAAGTATTTGAAACTAAAAGCAATCATTTAATTACAAGAAAATATGTTTATTACTAACCATACTTTGAAGCAAATTTCTCTAGAATAGGAATTTTGACAAAACAATTTGTTAAAATTCTTTTGATATTTTATATTAGTTTGGATTTGCAAAATTTATTTCTGAAAATACAGCTAGACGTACATATATTTGAAGATGAAAAACTTTTTCTTTCTAACTACATTTAAATATCAATATTATATAACTACATTTAAATATCGGCACACCACACACGTGAAATTTGCATGGCAGGTAGAATTTGCTGTAATATGCAAATGATTAGATTTTCAGCGCATTCATACAAAGAAGGCGACAGTAGCGACATCTACAATGTGTATAAAACCAGAGATTTGACAGCAGTTTTCTCATACTCAATTTCCATTTCAATGTTGTTTTTGGCAAAGAAAGTTATTGTAATGCCTCGTGTAAGAAGAAGAAATGCCTATCAGCACGTGTCTGACTTTGATCGAGGAAGGATTATAGCCTGCCGGGATTGCGGCTTATCGTACCGCAATATTACTGCTCGCGTCGGTCGAGACCCCATGACTGTTAGCAGAATATGGAATCGATGTGTTCAGGACAATCATATGGAACGTCATGCAGGATCTCAGCGACCCCCATCACTAACAGCCGAGAAAACAGACATCTTATCCGCATAGTCACAAGGGATCGTACAACCACGTCACGAACCCTGAGTCGAGAAATGGAGTCATTTGCAAGGCAACAAGTTTCTGCTCGAACAATTCGACGACGTTTGCAGCAGCATGGATTGTCTGCACGGTGACCATGGCTTCGGCTACCATTGACGTTGTGTCACGGACAGGAGCGCCTTCAATGGTGTGATCAGCAACGAACCTGGACGTGCAATGGCATCACGTCATCTTTACAGATGAATCTCGGTTCTGTATACAGGACCATGATGGCCGCATCCGTGTTTGGAGGCATCGTGGAGAACGCACATTGCCAGCTTGCATTGGACATTGCCATATTGGCCCATCTGCTGGAGTGATAGTATGGGATGCCATTGGATACACGTCTCGATCACCTCTTGTTCGCATTACCGGCACTTTGAACAGCAACCGTTACATTTCCGATGTGTTAAGGCCCGTGACTCTGCCCTATCTTCGAGGCCTTCCTAATGCTTTGTTTCAACAGGATAATGCACGACCGCATGTTGCCCGTACTGTTCTGAACTTCCTTGATACAGAACAGGTTTGACTGTTATCCTGTCCAGCACGCTCTCCTGATCTGTGACAAATTGAGAACGTGTGGTCAATGGTTGCCGAGCGATTGGCATGCCATCACTCACCATCCACTACTGTCGATGAACTGTGGCATAGTGTTGAAGCTGCATGGACTGAGATCCCCGTACATGCCATACAATCTCTGTTTGACTCCATGCCTATGTGGATAAATGCTGTTATTGCAGCCAAAGGTGGCTGCTTTGGGTACTGATTTCTCAAGATCTATACATCCTAATTTCCTGTAAATCTAATCACTTGTTCTTTCCACTATAATGTATGTGTCAAATAAATATCATTCTGTTATTTGCATTCCTTCTTGGTGTAGCAATTTTAATGGCCAGTAGTGTATATATACAATTTCTTTGTTTACTAAGGAATAGAGATGTGATTGCTGAAAGAAAAATTTATCCCTTAAGAATAAATCTTTTTTAAGAGAACAAACATTTTTTAAATAAAAGCATCTAAGTACTTTTCACTAACAAATATATTTGGCGATTCCCACAAGATATTTTTTAAGTACTGTTTCACCTATTTGGAAGAAAATTTGCAAATATATTGTAAAAAGTTTTCTACGTAAAATATATTTTTTGTTTGATAATTGGATGCAAGCGATATTGAAAAAGCATATTATTATATTTGTATATATGTTTTATCTGATATCATTTTCATATTTTTTCAAACATATATCTTAATTTTTATCCTAAAAAAATCGCTTAAGTAATTATTAAAACTTTGATAATATTTGTATTCCAAGTAAAATGCAGCAAATTTTAGTAGTTCGGATATTTCCTACATTTTAAATTTTGTGTATCATATTTACTGAAAAATCAAAATAAAGAAAATAAAGTCATGAAATTTTTGAAATGTTGAGCAGAGAAATCACACTGAAAAAAATATAATTTTCAAAAATCCTTGAAAATGGTTTATATTATATAATACTTACAATATTTATCAAACATGATGTAAGCAGAAGTTTCAACTTCTTTAACATTTAATTTTAAGAAAATGTTAGAAAATTAAAGAAAACATTTTAACTTAATAAAAAGTATTAATCCATTTGATGGTGAGATTCAAAAAATATCCTTACATTATAATCCAGAGAAATGTAAAATCAAAAAATTTAAATCCTTAAAAATTTTATTCAATCACTTTTTTGAGGAAGCCATTAAAATCATAAGGAAAAAGGGATCATCTGCAAATACTATTATCGTAAAAATTTAATGACGTAAAATAAGTAATGTTAAAAATTCAATTCCATTTCATTGCAAATGAAAGAAGTCTGTTTATTGCTAAAATGTCTAGATTTCTATATTCTTATGTAGAAAAAACTTGAAGTATCTTTCCTTATTTAGGAACCAAAAGGCATTGAAGGTCATTTGAAAATTCTTTCCAATAATTGGTTCCCTAAAATTTATCAATTGTTCTCATATCTAACATTACATATCACCAATTAATTTAAAAGCAAACAATATTAACAAGAAATCATGCAATCATAACACATTTTAAATAAAATCAGCTTAATTTTATAATTTTTTCTCTATTCTCTAGAGTATAATTTATTTCAAAACCCACAAAAATATTATGTGAATTTAGTCACACTAGTTACATCATAAAAATTAAGTTACTGAAATTTAAGTAATAATTATTTTGCTACTTATTTTAGCATTTAAATATTGAAAACTAATTTTCTAATTATCGGATGCATATGTTAAGGAGTAATTAATGGTATTTTAAAATGTTTTAAATTTATTAGTATTTTATACTGTGAAAATAGATTTTTTAGTAAGTTTAAAAAATTTTATATACAGTAACATAACATGTTACAGAGAAAAATTTAATAAAAATATTAAAAAATATTTCTTTTCTCGTTGCTATTCTAATCACATAGCTAAAGAAATTTCAGACTGTCTCTAATCTCCGAGCGAATTCTTCTGTTTTCATTTCTTAGAGAAATGCGTCATTACATAAAAGTATCTTCTTCATTAGAATTAAGTTCTCCCCTTTTAAGTAATTTTCTTCTCGCGTTCCAAGAAAATCATATACGTAATCACGTAAATGCACACACTGCTAAGTAGCCATGCATCTATTTCTTTTTAAATAAATTAACTCAAAGTAATCTATATTTTTGAATTTATGCATATATTTTACTCATTTTAGAAGGCGCTGTGTGTAACTAAATTTAGCAAATACGCGATAGCAACTAGTGGATTTTATGAACTCCGTCTAAAAATGTCTGAATATATAAGATTATATAAAGAAAATGTTAATGGAGATATTAAAAGTTTTCTGTAAAACTTAACAAAGAAATAAAATGATTAAAATTATTTTAGTTTCATGTTTACACAAATTGTATATGTATTGCAATATGTTCAGTTATGATGTTTGATAACCATGAGCTACGTTTTAAGTTTAAATTATTTTTAGAACTTAACTTGTTTATTTGCCATTAAGAAAAATTATTTAAATATTTTAAAAATATTCATTCTATATATATTTTATTAATTATTTCTTTTCAAATATTTGATATTTAAGTAAGATAAATAATATATATAGATTGTTTAAGGGTTTTGCGAATAATTACAATTTAATTCAGATTATACAGAGAAAAAATTGAATAAATTTTCCTTTTTAGAATAAATAACATTATTATTAAAAGCTTCAGAGGAAATATTTAACAAAATAATAATTATAAAAGGTAAACAATGTAAAAAATAAGAACATATTAAATCCTTCAATAAAATACAATCATTAAAAAAAGTGCAAAAGCTATTGGAATGAAATGAAAAATGATATGTGAACTAGTTTAGGACATATTCTAAATAGTCTGCCATAAACTTAAGTCAAAATAAAAACTAACTGATTTCTCAAACGAAACTCATTCAATTTCTAAACACAAGCATTACCTTACTTAATCGGTACTACTGCATGACGCATGAGGAATTACCAAACTAGAATCCTTTCTTAAGATTCTAGTTTGGTAATTCTTCTTGCGTCATGCAGTTGTGCCGATTAAGCAAGGAAATGCTTGTGTTTATGAATGCATGGAACTTCTTGTTCCATGCATTTACGAAGTTGGTTGAGTTTTATAGCGCAAGGTCCAACAAGGGACATGCTGCATACATTTACGAAGTTGGTTGGGTTTTATGGCGCAGCGACCAAGAAAGGACATGCTGCATGAATTTACGAAGAGGATTATACTAAAAACTCGTTAAAATTTCAAAACGTTTCGATTTATGGAAGCAATTAGAATGAAATTAGTTTTTAAAGCTTTGGTATGTGAGGCAGATGGAAGGGCACCATGCTCATTTGAATGTATTAATGAGCTGCAATAGAATATTCAAACCACTATTAATGATAAATAAAACTCCTCAAATGAGACATTTGTATAAAAATTAGTTCATATGCGGAAAAATGATTACTTCCTCCAAAATACTGAATTTAAATATAGATTTCTAAAATATGAAGGCGCACTTAAGATTATATAAAATAGTTATATTTATTAATTACAATACAATTAATTAAAATTAAAAGTCATATATTATATCTATTTTCATTTTTTTATCATTTTTTTAAAATGCAATTGTTTTAATTATTTTTATTTTACAATTTAAAATTAAATTTAGAACGGAATGTTTATTTTACAGACTAATTTTAATATTTTAAAGGAATTCATCAACTTTCCATAGTGATATATCTTAAAAGATTAATAATAAATTTTCCCCTCAATGAGTTAATTAAAATATTCGCTATAATTTAACAAGGAAATATTTTGTTGATGCAGTATTTATTTATTTTTGAATTGATGTTGCACGTATGATGTCTTATTTGAAAGCATTTTTCAGAAATATTATTAAATTATGCAATGTATGAAGGTAAACTATTCCTGTTTACTTCCCAAATTTAATTAGGTATATTGGTCTTGTACCTTATTAAATTTTAGAAAGACAAAAAGAAATATATTTCTTTTTGTTAGTGGTCCTTTAGTTTTATAGTCACTACTTAAGCGAAAAATATGTATTCAGTTACAACATCTTTGTTACTAGCATTCTCTATATTGATTAAATCAGTGTTTTAAAGATATTCAGAAGCCAAAGATAATCAATTAAGGCTCTTGCAACCATACGAAGGACATTTGATCATGATATCTTTTTGATGATGATTTGATCATTTGATCATGATATATGGAAAAAACGAAATAAATGTAAGTATTATATAAATGTTGAGCACTCAGATATTATGTTTTATAAGTTGTATTACTCATGATGAATTCACCATGAATTTTAAAGACAGGATAATTAAAATTGTCAGTTTAATCAACCCGATATATTTACCATATAGCCCTAAATTTTCAATTATTAAAGTCATATAAACTGCAACTTTATCATATGAAATTACTGAATTTTCTTCAGTGTTTCTTAAAAATTCTCAATCATATTCATTTTAAGTATTTCAATTTTTGCCTCTTTTATGAATAAAATACAATCACCTTAAGTAGCGAGGTATGTCGATAGCCATAGCAGTTTAATACAAACTTTAATATCTAAAGATAAAACAATTGAATGTATAAAAACATAAACCAACATTATTATCTTTATTTGTTATATTTATTTAAAATGTAATCTTATATTTAAGCAAATTTAAAATCAATAAATGCCATAAAAATGCATGTGATTATGAATGCGAATATCACAACGAAATTCAATAATGTAAAATAGTATATCAACAATTAATCGTACGAAAGATTTCTATTTAGTTATTTTACATATTTTAAAATATCAATGTAAGTAATAATGTATTTGATAAATTTTTATGATTTTAAGATTATTTTATAGATTATTTTATAGCTTAGTCTAGAAGATAAAATATAACACATAATTTAATAGTACAATAGGGATTTGAAATCACAAATAATCAAAACTAATTAATCCAATTTTTATAAAATGTAAAAAAATGTTATTTTTTTGCATTTCATTCCATAATCATATTTTCAGATTTCAACTTATTCTTAAATAAAGTGTTCTACTTCCATTTCTTCGGAAGTAAATTAGTAGCTAAATACCTGAAATATCATGACCAGGATTTACCTCTTTCCATATGTACGGGACACCAACGGAAGGATGGCACGGTTTAATATGGACACGTCCCCCATTCATAGAGCTCAAACAACCCAGTTAGACGGAATGTAATCACCCTCTTAATTAATGTCCGAGGCAAATGATTCTTCCCTTTGCTGATCTTAACGGATAACAGCTTGAAGCCTTAGAGCAATTAGAACTCTTCATCAATTATATTAAATAAATTAATAGAGTCATTATATCTTTGAAATATTAACCAACAAAAAATTTATTAATACTTGTGGATATTACTATAATGATAGATATTGAGTTCTCCTAAAAATTTCGTTAATTACGAAATTTTAGGAGAACTCAATATCCATTAATACAGTAATATATATAAATCTTACGAAATTTTAGGGGTGTTTCAATATCCATAGTATAACTTTAAAAACATATGGCACAGGTGCCGTATAATCCAGGATACCAAATTCTAAGATTGGTGATTTTTTGGCGGATTTTATTATGTATCTGGTAACCTCATTTTTATTACGTCATACGTATGAAGACCAATAAGAATTATGCAGAAAATTCTATTTTGGTAACCCTAGTATTTACGTCATCGCCCATGTTACGATACGTCATCTTGGCAAACACTTCGTTTTTTTCACTGGTCGAATTGAATTATGTTTCGTAATTATTTTTTAAGTGTTTTGATAATATTTGTTTAGGGAAATGAAATAATTTCCATCACTGAAAAATAATAGAATTACTTATATTTTTAATCCTCTTTTATGTCAAAAATAAATTTAACTAATATAATAAAAGGATACTCCTGAAAAGAATTTGACATTGTATTATTTTCTAGTTTAAATTCAGAAATAATTTGAATTTATTTACTTTGGAAGTAAATTGACTATATTTTGGAAGTATTTGTTATTATTTTTAAAAGGATGAAAAATTTTTTTGTAAACGAATAAGCTGTAAAAATAAAATTAGCCTAGGTTTTATCGAATTGCTATATTGAATGTAGATTTTTTGTTACTAATGCACATCATAGCACTTCAATGAACATTACAGGTAATTTAATAACTTAAACTATTGATGAAATGATTAGTTATAAAATTCTGAAGCATTAACTTAGGTATAAAGTAATTCAAATTATAATAAATAAGATAAGATCCCCAGTTTAGTTCCCAAGCATGCTTGGTACTCAGTTTATTGACCCACTGAAGGGATGAAAGACGGAGTCGATCATGCCCGTACAGAGAATCGAGAATCAGAACTGTGGCTTGAGAGCGTGAAACGATACCTCTAAGCTACCTAGCTTCTGCTTTAGAAATGACTACTTAAATTTAAGGAATGAATAATGATAAAAGTTATTAAAATGGTTGAATTTTTTTATAATGGGATAGTGAACCATAATAATCATATACAAAATAGAATTTTCCTATAATTTGTATTATGGCACTTGATATCTTTTGTAAATCGTATGTTGTTTTATGATTGTAAGAATTTAACATCTACTTATAAGTAAAAATGTAAATTTCACTTCTCTAGAATACTGTATAATGTTGTATCACATTTAATTTGTTTATAATTGAATTGTTTTGGGAAATACATAATAAGAGTGAGTTTGTGTAACTAATATTTCATTGGTTTGATTTTTTTATGATCATTGCATAGAGATGTGTTTTACGACTAGAGAAAATACGAATGAACAACATTTTTATTTTTTTCATTTTAGTGTCTTAACTCCTTGTCTGCCTCCGAGGAATAAATATAATTTTCCGAAATATGCTTTTCTGCAATGCGTCACTGTCATTGAAGCTAAGCCTATGACTTTGGAATGCAATAAAATTTTCTCGACATTGCTTAAGTTTATTAAGAAAATAATGCCTCTTTTCCTCCGATGCAATATATAACTACGTGTGCCTGTGTGAAAATCCGTGTCTCTGGGGAGCGAATTTAGTAAGTTTTCCTTGGCAATTCAAGAATTAATCGCTAAAATCCGTGGCTCTGGGGAGCGAATTTAGTAAGTTTTCCTTGGCAATTCAAGAGTTAATCCCTATTTTGGTTAATCCCTAAAATCCGTGGCTCTGGGGAGCGAATTTAGTAAGTTTTCCTTGGCAATTCAAGAGTTAATCCCTATTTTGGTTAATCCCTAAAATCCGTGGCTCTGGGGAGCGAATTTAGTAAGTTTTCCTTGGCAATTCAAGAGTTAATCCCTATTTTGGTTAATCCCTAAAATCCGTGGCTCTGGGGAGCGAATTTAGTAAGTTTTCCTTGGCAATTCAAGAGTTAATCCCTATTTTGGTTAATCCCTAAAATCCGTGGCTCTGGGGAGCGAATTTAGTAAGTTTTGCTTGGCAATTCAAGAGTTAATCCCTATTTTGGTTAATCCCTAAAATCCGTGGCTCTGGGGAGCGAATTTAGTAAGTTTTCCTTGGCAATTCAAGAGTTAATCCCTATTTTGGTTAATCCCTAAAATCCGTGGCTCTGGGGAGCGAATTTAGTAAGTTTTCCTTGGCAATTCAAGAGTTAATCCCTATTTTGGTTAATCCCTAAAATCCGTGGCTCTGGGAGCGAATTTAGTAAGTTTTCCTTGGCAATTCAAGAGTTAATCCCTATTTTGGTTAATCCCTAAAATCCGTGGCTCTGGGGAGCGAATTTAGTAAGTTTTCCTTGGCAATTCAAGAGTTAATCCCTATTTTGGTTAATCCCTAAAATCCGTGGCTCTGGGGAGCGAATTTAGTAAGTTTTCCTTGGCAATTCAAGAGTTAATCCCTATTTTGGTTAATCCCTAAAATCCGTGGCTCTGGGGAGCGAATTTAGTAAGTTTTCCTTGGCAATTCAAGAGTTAATCCCTATTTTGGTTAATCCCTAAAATCCGTGGCTCTGGGGAGCGAATTTAGTAAGTTTTCCTTGGCAATTCAAGAGTTAATCCCTATTTTGGTTAATCCCTAAAATCCGTGGCTCTGGGGAGCGAATTTAGTAAGTTTTCCTTGGCAATTCAAGAGTTAATCCCTATTTTGGTTAATCCCTAAAATCCGTGGCTCTGGGGAGCGAATTTAGTAAGTTTTCCTTGGCAATTCAAGAGTTAATCCCTATTTTGGTTAATCCCTAAAATCCGTGGCTCTGGGGAGCGAATTTAGTAAGTTTTCCTTGGCAATTCAAGAGTTAATCCCTATTTTGGTTAATCCCTAAAATCCGTGGCTCTGGGGAGCGAATTTAGTAAGTTTTCCTTGGCAATTCAAGAGTTAATCCCTATTTTGGTTAATCCCTAAAATCCGTGGCTCTGGGGAGCGAATTTAGTAAGTTTTCCTTGGCAATTCAAGAGTTAATCCCTATTTTGGTTAATCCCTAAAATCCGTGGCTCTGGGGAGCGAATTTAGTAAGTTTTCCTTGGCAATTCAAGAGTTAATCCCTATTTTGGTTAATCCCTAAAATCCGTGGCCCTGGGGAGCGAATTTAGTATGTTTTCCTGGGCAATTCAAGATTTAATCCCTATTTTCAATATAATAGATAATATCTTATATTACATATTATGGGAAATATACCTATGATATGTAGGATTGAAATTTTTCTAAAGTATTTTCCCTCAACAGAACTCACTATGTTTACATTTACAGCCAACTTTATACCGTATTTTAATGGGCATTGAAATATAATACGTAGTTTATTTAATTATGATAATTTAACGCGTTTACTCACAACTTTCTGAGCGGACTTTGATATAAAAAATAATTTCTGACTTAAAATAACCCCATTATTTTAAGTCAGATAGGATTTTCTATAATAAATTAATTTACATAAAAACTTTAATAAAATTAAAAAACTGCGATCTCGATGCATACTTACAATAAAAATTGTTTGTCAACAAAAAATCTACTTTACATGCTTAAAAATGTTTGCTTACTCGATCCTATTTTTAATCAACACATAAAAACAAACAATATTTCATTCAATGCGGCAATCAATTTTTATAAAATATTAAACCCCATTTAATAATTTTAAACATTATTTATTTTAAAATTTTGATTTGCATGAATTTTATTTACGTTTTCTGTAAAACATTAACGTATTTTAAAATTTATTGAAATATTTATATAATTTATATAGAAAATATCTCAAATTTAACACTAGCATTTGAATGCATATAAAGTATCTAATTCCTTCTATTAAGGAATTTTTATAAGGCGTACTAATATTTTAATTTATATTTTTTATTCAAACTATGAGGTAACATGGCATTAAATATGAGTAGTAATAAAAATTGTAAAAATTATTTAATTAATTTACTTTCATTTGATTATTATTTTATTACATACATTTAATTTAAGTATTTTATAATAGTAAATTTTACTGTATAAGATATAATTGTATAAATACTTATGAAGTAATTTGAATAATAAGAAATCACAGTGCATTATAATTTTATATATGCTATAAATTAATCTTCGGTAATTAATAAATATTGAAAGTGTCGAAATTGAAAGGAGAAACAGTATTATTTGTTTATTCATTTTTTTAGAAAAAATTTAGAAAAAAGCTTTTTAGAAGAAATGTTTTTAAAATACATCACAATCAATTAATTAAAAATAATATAGAATAACACAGATGATAAAATGCAATTACTTCAGAAATTACATGACTAAAATTGGAGAATTTATCACGTTATTATTAGATATTATATGTATTGTGATTTATAATATAAGTTTTTTAACAAAAGAAAATTTAAAAAATTTATAAAGAATTTTTTTTTTTTTGGATTTCAACTTAAAAAAATACAATTGTTTTAAACATGATCTACATAAGAAATTTGCTATCACCATTCATGGCATATTATATAAAATCGTAAAAATTAAAGAAGATTAAAAATTAAGTTTGAAGATAAGTTTGTGATAAATAAAAAGAAAATATATAAGCAAGCAGTTGTGAATGTTAAAAGCATTTTGTCACAGAAGCAACGCTTATTTTATTAGTCGTTTGGAGAAACATGTCTTTGAATAATATACGAATAATTGTTTATACTTTTGCATAAAAAACTGTTATTTTAGAATACTTTTAGGAACATGAATTTTTTGTTTTATTAGGTTGGTGCGTATGAAATGTCGGATTCTTAAGTGATTGTTTAAAACTGCATATCTTTCTTCAAAAGCTGTTTATTCAATCAAAGTATGCTCCATTCGCTTCAATACACTTCTCCCAACGAGATTTTAAAGCGTAGATGCCTGTCTTAAAAAAATTTTGGTCTTTAGAATTAATAAACTCTGATATCGAGTTTTTAGACTGTCTTCATTTTCATAGTGTTTGCCCCTTAAAAACAGCTCTAAATGCTTGAAAAAATGAAAATCGGTCGGCGAGAGATCCGGTGAATATGGTGGATGCTGCAATGATGAGCATACGTTTAACCGATCCAGCTTATTTCGCTCTGTCAGTGCGTGCGGTACCCACTTGTCCATCTTCTAAACCTTGCCAATCTCAGAAAGGTGTCTCAATATCGTTGTATGGTCAACTTTCATCCTGATAGCAAGTTCCCTCGTGGATACGGCTGGATCCGCTTCCACTAGAGCCTTCAGGTCATCATTCTTCACAGACGTTTTGGGTCTTCCGCGCGGCTCATTTTGCAGTGAAAATCGCCAGTCCGAAATTTTTCGAACCAACGCTGCACTTTCCGATCGTTAACCGTATTCTCCCCAAACGCTTGGTTTATGTTGCGTGCAGCTTTTGCAGCACTATTACCAAGTTTGTACTCATATAAGAAAATGACGCGAATGTCGGCAGAATTCATATCGGCAATAAACTCAAAAGAAATAAAAAAGGGAAGACCTTCGAGAAAACCTATTTTGCTGAAATGAGTCTCTGGCAATGGACAATACGAGTATGAATGAGGTTATGCCAAATACAAAAGTATAACGAAAACAGGGAGGAAAACGTCCACATGTAAAGAGAAACCGAGATTTCATACGCACCAACCTAATATTTCTTAAAGCAAACAAAATTAGTTTCTATAAGAGCCTCTAAAAGAGGTACTTTTAAACAAAGTATCTCAAAATGTAAGTTTTCATTTGTCAAATCAAAAAAATAACCTTTATGTAGTTTAAGTAGTCTTCTCTCATAAGAAAAATGTTTTGACAACACACACACAATCAATAGAAAAACTTATTATCATTAATAAAAGTTTATCCTTAATCTAAAAATCTACTCTGAAAATACTTTTAAATTACAGTTGTATTTTTATATGTCAATCTGATTTGATTTATATAAGTTCTTACAAGCACATATTCTTTTCCTGGAGAATTAAATAAATCATGATAGAAAATAAAAAAAGGTCTTCCGAAAAATATTACATTTTATTTTTGAAAACGGCTAGAAGATGTAAATTAAATTGTACTTAAAATTAACATTTTCTTTCACTAAAATGCTATTCTTAATTGAAAAAGTTCTAATTTAATGCGTCGTTTAAAAGTAATTCCAATACTGCTTTGAAAACATTTTTATAGAAGTAACTTTAATATTTTTCCGAATTTTTTCAATTAAAAACATTTTATATTTCATTCATTAATTTCGTGTGCAGTAAAAATATTTAATTTGTTTCTAGAAACTTTTGCAGACATTTAAAAGTAAAATATAAATTTTGTTAACTTGTCAGGTCAAAAAAATCTTAACTTTGAAACTTTTACTAAGAAACTATTTGCCCTAAATGTGTAATTAATGTTCGGAACTAAATATCACTGAAATCATTTAAAAAGTTAAAGGAACTTTTAGAAACACAACTAATAAAAATAACCGCCATTTACTGAAACCCTAGAATATTTTAAATTTTCAACTTAATGAAGTAATTTAAATTATAAATAAATGTTATATTTTAATTTTATATAAGAGATAAAATATGTGATAAACTACGAAAGTACTTAGAAATTAAGATTTTTAATATAATATATCAAAATACTTTGCAATGTGAATTCGAATATAAGATTTCTTTTTTTTATATAATATATATTTCTCTAAACTTAAAATGAACTAGTCTTATTCAGAATAATATCTGAAATAAAAGTGTCAATACAATCTTCTAGTTGTTCATTAAAGTCAAATGACGAAAACTTCCTTCCTTTCTAATCTTCTATAATAATGATATATTCTTTCCTGATTTCATAAATGAAATACAAAGAATAACAATGCTTTTTACTTATCAGCTGCAAAACTTATAGTCTTTCAGTCAGGCTACTATAGCACAGAAGAAAAGAAATAATAAATGAGATGTAAAATTTTCTTCTTTAATTAATATTATGCTAATTACTTGTTAGGTTTAAAATTTTGATAAAAATTTACTTTCCATTGCAATTTGTATATTTATAAAATATTTACAATTCGTTTTTGTGGTAAAATTGTATACATATAAATTTTCATTGCCTTACCTGTTATTAATAATTTGACTATTTGTATTAGCTAGCAAAATATAATTATTATATTATAATTAACAATATAATTTGTAGTTAAATTTGTTATTAATTTGATAATTATGTTTATGGATGTGAAATCAAATATATTATTAACTTTGAAACAAACTCTAAGCTGCTCTAGGCAGAAGATACGTTTAATTGTAGGCTTCAAAACTGGGTACTACTATTTCAGAAAACACCTCTATAAAATGGGACTGTTTCAGCAAGACCATATCTGCAGGAAATGTCATACGCAAGAGGAAACGGCCAAGCATATCATTTACGAATGCGAGGCCCTTGCCCTCCCTAGATTAACTTCTTTAGGCATCATCCATACTAGAGAGTTACACCTAAACTCCATTAACGGGATATCGGACTTTATTAATAAAGTGGTTTATCCGAGCAACTGGAACTAGGAAACATTGGGTTTGGAGTTAATAGTACAAAATGCTCATAAAAGCAGAGGTGCCCAATGACATACAAACCCAACTCTAAGAAGAAGAAGACGAAATCTGAAACAAAATCATTTTAATGAATATCAATATTTAAAACTATTAATTAAACATCATTTGATAAAAAGAAATATTTTTGGAATTTTCTGGAATGTTGATTTCATGTTTCAAATATCAATAGTGATCAATTATCATATCATTTTGTGTGCGTGCGTGCGTGCGTGTGTGTGTGTGTGTGTGTGTGTGTGTGTGTGTGTGTGTGTGTGTGTGTGTGTGTGTGTGTGTGTGTGTGTGTGTGTGTGTGTGTGTGTGTGTGTGTGTGTGTGTGTGTGTGTGTGTGTGTGTGTGTGTGTGTTATCTTTTTAAATGTGTTGAAATTACTTTACCTATAGAAATTTGCTGTCTTTAACCTCTTAAGGAAATGCTTCTAAATGATTTGAAGAACACTTACTTTTGTATCGGAATTTACAGTGAATCTCCTAAATGTTTTGACATTGTTTTTTGGACAACATAACTTTTCGAACTTATTGTAATTCGTATTCATGTTCTCTAAGTAAACTACTAGGTAAATGTTATGGATAGTGGTGTGGGAAAACAGCATTCAAGGATACAAACTAGATATAATCCAAACTACCATTCTGACAGATGAAAAACATCCAAGCCCCATTGTTCAACAGCAGCTGAAATTGAACCCATGAACTTTCTCCCTAAAGAACATTGTGCTATCACTAGAACACAGTGATCGCGAGACCATTTATTTGAAATGTCACTAAAACGCAGCTCTAAAATCAACTTCTCGCAGTTTTCTGTGAATTGCTTTAAAACATAAACATACATTAGATTTACTTCATTTATTTTCTACGAAGATTTTTTCAAACACAATATATAATTCCAAAATAAATTTTTTATCAACTTCGTTTGAAAACTTTCGAAGTATTCATCTTTCAATTATCCAGAAGTTTAAGGGAAAGATATAAAGTAAGCTTTATTCAGAATAATAACATCTTCTCCATTAATTAGTCTTGTTTGAAATGAAGTGTTAAAAGTAATTTTATGATCATATGAATCTCATTTTGGATATTCACATTCCAATTATTTTTTTCAAACGGCGGACACTTGGATGACGAACCCTATGCCACAACAAGGCCAGAAACTGCTACTCATTTGTCGTTACCCAGCGGGCACCTGTGAACCAAGTCACGAAGGCGAGTAGCGTTGCCCACGTCGTACCACCACAAACCCGTTTATAGGGTGGGCCACATTCATACATCATCACAGAAGAAAGGACAGAGAAACACAGAGAAAACAGAGAAAGAAAGTAACATCCATACCAGAACCGGGATTCAAACCCGAGATCCACAGACATTCCAATTATAAGACTTTTAATAGCTGGCTACATTCTTTCAGTTTGTAGCACGAATGTTAAAAGAGTTTTTTTATAAAAATGATTTTTAGAAATAAATGTAAATTACCAAGCGAGTATCAGAATTTAATCATTTGAATAAAAAAATTCAATATTTTCATGCACTGTTTTTACTTTTCATGGAATTACTGTTAAAGAATCAGTTTCTTTTCCCATTCTACAAACCCTTTTAAAAATATATTTCAACTACACTTTTTAAAAATATATTTCAACTGCACTTTTTAAAAATATATTTCAACTGCACTTTTTAAAAATATATTTGGACTGCACTTTTTAAAAATATATTTCAACCGCACTTTTTAAAAATATATTTCAACTACCAAAGAAGACGTATCTTTTTTCTCTCAAATGCGTATATTTCTTAACTTCATTTAGTCATTTTTACGTCCATGTAAAAGACAGGTTAAACAATGTGGAAATGAATCAGCGTGATATCAACATCATGACATCATCATCATAAAATAATCAAGTCCAAGGAAAGTTCTTCAGTCTATCATTTTATTTTCAGAAATCATGAATTATTAATATAATTCATATTTCTTTTAAAGATAAAGAGCTTTTAAGTAAGCGAAAGGATGGAATGATTTGTTTTGGTTGATTATATTAAAAAAATAAAAATTTAACTTCAGTTCTTGAAAAAATTAAGTGAGCTGAGTTTGTTTGAAGGAACCCAGATCTCATAAGTAAATTTTTTAGAAAATTTAAAATAAAGTTAAGATTTTGTAGCAAATTGACAAATCCACCAGGGAAAAATAGTAATTATTAATGTTGTTTACTTTTTCCATCATATCACTGAAATGCTAAAACTAAGTCTTTTTTTTTTAAATTTTATTATCTAATATTCTCAATATATTTTCCAAATGCTTAAGACGCATCGAAGTTTTATTCTTTTCAAGGCAAATTCATCAAAACTTTATGTTATAAATTCTGAACAAACATTAAAAGTTACATTCTTTTCTCTGCAAATTTTGATACGATTTATATTTATATTAATGTTAAGAAGCCAAGCTAGTAGCTGAATGATTAGCGCCTTGCTTTCAGGTTAACAATAAGAATCGCGTCTTAAATTTGCATATTTGTAGTGGCTCGGAATCCACTTTAAGCCATAGGTCCTTGTCTAATTAGCCATCGGGAGCAAAACATGTCTGGTAAGCGATAAACTGATCAAACCTTGGGTTTTATGATGGAACTATAAAAACTTACAAAATAATCTGAAAAAGGATGTTAAACTATTACAGCAAATTTTTTTTCATTTTACAGAGTTTTATCACTGCCACTTTTACTGACAGAAAGAAAATAATATGAGTTATGATTTCTGCTATTTATGGGATTTTAATTTTCCGTCTCATATTTTAAATTTCAATTTCACTTTTTGTTTTCTTTTCATGAAATGTTAAAAATATTATTATGTTGGTGCAAAATAAAATAAACACAATTATTGATAATTTTACATTTTCCAAATTTTTGTTCAAATGTGATCGCTTTTTAAGAAAAATTCATCATTTATATTTTAGTATTGATCTGTAAGTTCTTTTAATTAACATTATAATAATAACATAGTTTATTGATTTAAATTTATAAAGTAATGAATAAATTCTAAAATTCTCCTATATGTCTAATGAAAGATATCACCGTTTTCTGAAAACTTAGATATGATAAAGAAAATTAAAAATAAGATATCTGAATTCTTATCCTTCAATTCAGTGAAAGAGAAAAAACACACCAGGTGCAACTGATTGAACATGAGGAAAAAGTAAGAAAAATATATCAATGGAAGCAATCCCTTTAGCGGAAAATTCTTAAATAATCGAGAAAGTGCATGAAAAATGTGTGTAAGCGCGAACCTAATAGAAAAACCTTCAGCAGCATTTTGAAACAGTTGCATACAATTTTCCATTGCGTAGAACGAATGATTAAATTATATGCACTCCGTGTTGAACTAAACTATCTACTTTAATCATCATAAAAATGTTCAATATAAAAAATCTTTTCATTCTTCATTCTTGAATACAAAATTTAATTTATAAGAAAATATTAGTGTAATATGAATTTTCACTTTTATTTTTAAGTAAATGATATTAAAAAATAAGGTCAATGATGCTGTGCACAGTGATACTGAGAGAATTATTGTCCGATATTAAAGAAAATGTCTTGAATGTGATGTAATAAGCGAAAAATGTATGTAAATGTATAATTAATAGTATATTTTTATAAATATTAGATGGAGAATAATACATTGAAAATACGAAATATAAATATAATAACTATATTTCTTATGGAGAAAAGATTTACTTAACAAATTAATAGTATTCCTCAGAGATCTCTAAATTTTCAAGTTTACTAGAAAATCTATTTTTACACTATTTTGAAAAATCTTTTGATATACAAATGCCTTTTTGAATACCAATATATTGAGGATTTCATAATTTTTAATTACTTAGAATTTGCTAAAATTTAAAAATATATATATCCTGAAAAACTGAAATTAATTGAAACAAATAACTATAACTTAAAAACTGAATTTTTAGATATTTTAATTACAATAAAAGATAACCCTACAGACACTGTTATCTATGACAAAACTAATGATTTTAATTTCAAGGTTAATAAGCTTATTTTTTGGAATTCAAATATTTCAATTAAAATTTATAAAAATGTTATTTTCAATCAACTTAATAGAATCTCTAATATATGTAATAATTTAAACAATATCAATAAACAAATAAATAGACTGGAAAATATTCTAACTTATAATAGCATTTCAATCAATTTTATTAATAAAGTTGATAGAATAGTGTTTAAACGCTATTTGGCTAGTAGAGCTTTGATTACAAGAGTGAAGTAAGGTTAATTATATACTACAGAATGATCACCCAAGCCTTGAAGGTCTTATAAGAAGCTTGAAAGGTGAAAAGTATTTTCACTTAGTTGTTAAATTTATGTACTTATTTATTTGGTTTAACTGTAGTATTTGTTACGGTTCGTGCAGGTTTGGATTTGGATCTGGATTTAATTTTAATTTTGATTATTATAAACTAAATGTATTTTGGCAACATTGGATTTTGACTTATATATTTTAGCTTGACTTTTACTTCTTTTATTCTGGTTTGATATTTTGGCATGAACTTTTTGGTGTGGCTTTACTGGTACTGGCTTCTTTAAGACTATGACTTGGGCCAGTGTAGAAAAACTATACTTTGTGCCAATGTGGTCAACATCCCTTGATAAAGCTGGCCATGTTGATACTTCGTTCTATTTTCCTTTATTCTATTTTCTTTTAAATTTCAAAATATATTTTGAACATTTTTCAAACTGTTTTCTATGTTCCGTATTTACAATGTATTATTCTCCATCTAGTATCTGATTATTATTCTCAATTTGGTTTTCAACAGATTTTATAAATATATTATTATTCTCCATCTAGTATTTGATTATTATTCTCCATCTAATATTTGATTATTAATTTTATAAAATTGTACTATTAATTATATTTTAGTAATTCGATTTTAGCTGCTTTTGCAATAAATGTATTTCTAAACATAAGTGTTATATATATATATATATATATATATATATATATATATATATATATATATATATATATATATATATATATATATATATATATATATATATATATATATATATATATATATATATATATATATAAGGAAGATTTCAAAACCAACAACTATGAAAGCTTTACAGAGGGATGTAATTACATTTTCTTTCAGTTAATTTTTAAGGAAAGTTTACGGTTGTTATTACATTATGGCCCAAAGACACATTTGCAAATAATGATAAATACAGTTGCTCTATTAAGCAATTCTAGTTACTATATATTTAAGGACTTTTCTTTAAATTTCCAAGATATGGTACTAATAAATGAAGTATCATAGCTTCTTTTCACAAAAATTTGAAATAGCCCTTCCAATTTATTAAAAGATGTTAGATTAGGTTCGATGCAATTTTTTAATTTCTATTAATTACATCTATTTATATTTTATTAAAAGCATTAAATTTGTTTTTTTCGAAACTGCTTGTAAATTTTCTGAAACTCCTTTTTATCGAATTTTACCCCTTTTATTGCAAATTATGTAAGCAAATCTGTAAAATATTATTGAAAGATATCATTTGTCAATACAAATACATGATTTAAATCTGCAGCTTTAACATAATTTTGATGGTACAATAAATATTCAAATCTTTTAAATAGGGTTTAAATTTAGTGCAAATGCAAATCCATTTCTAATGGAAATTGTATTTTCAATGAAGCAACTGTGAATTGACAATGCAAATTATATATAACAATCCAAATTATATATGTAAATTATATATAACAATTTGCATTGTCTAGTTAGGACAATTTGCATTTTCAGAAATTCGGTTGCAATCATTAATTGTTACGAAGGTTAACGCATTTTTTATCATCACCATTACACAGATTTAAATAGACATATTGGACACTGTTTGTTGGCATTTATTTTAATTAAATTTGCTGCAAAAATTATATAATATTTAAAATTTCTAAAAAATTTTATACTTTTCAAAATAATATTATAATAAAAGTCATTAAATGACAATTTATGATATGCAATGAAAATTACGATGAGTATTTTTAGTCATTATTAAAAAACTAATATTTTAAACATACATTATTTATTTCAATGTTTTTTCTTACTATAAACTTTATTTTTTTAGCCAAAATATATGCTTAAGTCCAAACTTGTTTCCTCTGATATTTTATGAAGTACTTTATAACTTTTGCCATTATATATATATATTAATATATTTTGCAATTATATCACAAGAATCATAAAAAAGGCATTAAATTTTTAAAATATTAATTTTTTTAAATTGGTTTCAAAAGTTTTAAGTAAATTGATTGAACTTTTGAAACCAATCAAGTAAATTGATTGGTTTCAAAAGATTTAACTTTTGAAACCAATCAATTTAACTTTTGATTGGTTTCAAAAGTTAAATCTTTTGAAACCAATGTAGAAGAAATTCAAAATAAAATTGAAGCATGTTTTAAATTTGTGACAAGGTCTTTTGTCTAAATTGTATTTTTTTAATTAAATTAAAATTTTTTGTTGAATAATTTAGCTAATTGTGGCACAAATCATACTTTAAATAAATAATTAAAATATGTATATACGTTAATTATATATTACAAATTATATAAGTATTGAATGTAGCAAAAAGAACTATTTTACAGCCAATTTATAAAATTTATCAAGCATTGAAAAAGTAAACTAAGGAATTTAAATTGTCTTTAATGAGCTAATTTTGTTCATTAACCATTTGAGTAACATTAAATAATTTGATTTAAAAGTTTGCTCTTAAAATATTTAATCGTTGATAAAAAATAAATTAAGTTTATTGCTTTTTATGTAATTAATTGATAAAATATTTAAATTATTTTAAAATATTTGGAAAATTCAATGCAAAATCTATTATGTTCTTCAATTACTTAAAATATATAATATATCATCATAAATTTAAAAGGAAATGAAGTGAAAATGGCACACGTGCCGTATAATCCAGGATGCCAAATTCTGAGTTTGGCGATTTTTTGGCGGATTTTCTTATGTATATGGCAACCTCATTTTTATTACGTCATACATATGGAGGGGAACAAGAATTATGCAGAAAATTGTATTTTGGTAACCCTCTTATTTATGTCATCGCACAAGTCACGATACGTCATCTTGGCAATATTTCTTCATCGCCAAAAGAATTCAGAATTTGGAATCCTAGATTATACGGCACCTGTGTCGTGAAAATTTAAATACTTAACGAAATAATTATTTCCTGTATAATAATGAGTATAATTTCCAGTATAATTTCTTGCCTTTTGGTCAACTTTTATAATTCCTTAGTAATGAATTAATAAATTTTTATAAGTTTTAAATAAATTATTTCTACACTATTTTGAAACAGTTTTGTAAAATTGAATTGAAATTTCCGTTAATAAAACTGTATGATAATAGAAATGCACAAAAGATTTTAAATATTCTACAAAATCTTTTTTTTCCCATAGTATTAAAAATATAATATTGTTACAAAAATAAATTATGCTTGAGCACTGTAAATGTATGAAAAAAATAGAAAATTGTACTTAAAATTAAGAAATCTTTTTTACTATTTTTTATTTTAAGTTATTGCAATTATAATAATGTATAATCATTACTCACCCAAATTTCTAAAACAATAATTAAATGCATGCAGCAATCACAAAACTAAGTTATATTTATTATCTCATAAAACATTTATTAATTTTAATTTACTGTACTTAGTTTTATTTAAAAGTATCATACTTACATATAATAGACAAAATTTTAAAATACAATTGTTATAAGGTATTACAATTTTATCAGAATAATTTCAAAATTGTTTTTTTTAATTTTGAAGTGAAATGATACAATTATTTTATTAATAATGTTCTTGAGAGTTAAATTACTTATAGAGTTTTAATGCATTTTTTTCTAATTTTATAATATGAACTTTAAACTGTGTCAACCATAATATTTACACGAATGTCAAACTTATTTTACCTTAAAAATTTTGTTTTCCCTGGAGGAGAAAAAGAATTGACAAAATATTGTAAAAACAACTAACTTGGTAAAGTTGCGTGACGTATCAAAATTGACTTTTATAATCTAGCAACTGAGAATTTTTTTTAAAATAAAGTTAAGTTTTTCTTATTTGTATAACCCTTGTGGGTATTTATTTCATAAAAATCGAAAAGTGATCAGTTTTTGTTAAAAGAAAAAAAAACCGCTTTTGGTTATAAGAAATGTTATTAATGCGCATAGAGGTAAAGACTGAATATAATAAGAAAAATTATATCGTTAAGAAAATATCAATTTTTTTTTTTAGTTTTTTCAAGATAAATGTGTGTTTATGAATAAATATAATTTATTGCATTTTAAAAGTATTGCATTATCAATCTCTATTATTAGTCTGATTAAAAATATTCTTATTACTTATTTTTATATATATAATTAAATTTGTAAATACACAGTCCAGTCACATTAATGTGACCATCTGTCTAAAGCCAGAATAACCACCTTTCGCAGAGCGGACTGCTGCGATGCGTGCAGGAAGAGAGTCACTTAGGTCCCTGAAGGTGTTCTCTGGGATGTTGAGCCATGCCGACTCTAATGCCATGGCCAGCTGCACTAGATTACGCGGTTGAGTATCCATGGCGCGAACAACTCGATCGAGATGGTCCCACAGATGCTCGATTGGGCTTAAGTCAGGTGAGTTTGCTGGCCAGCGGAGGACGGTAAACTCATCCTGGTGCTCTTCGAACCACGCACGTACACTGGCAGCTTTATGGCACCTCGTATTGTCCTGCTGGAAGATGCCATCATCCTGAGGAAAAACAATGCGTATGTAGGGGTTGACATGGTCCGCAAGGACAGATGCATACTTGTATTGATCCATCGTGCCTTCCACAATGATCAGTGAACCCAGTGAATGCCAGGAAAACATTCCCTAGACCATAATGTTCCCGCCTCCAGCTTGGACCGTTCCGGCAATGATTGCAGAGTGGTTCCTTTCAGAGGTTTCACGCCTTATACGCCTACGTCCATCTGTCCAATGGAGCATAAAACGCGATTCATCTTAAACCGCAACCTGTCGCCACTCAGTGGACGTCCAGCTGCTGTACTGGCGTGGAAATTCTAGCCTTCGCCGTCGATGAACAGCAGTCAGCATAGGTGCACGAACCAGGCGTCTGCTTCGGAGGCCCAGACGCAGCAATGTTCGCTGAATAGAAGTTTGGGAGACACTTTTGGTAGCCCCTTGGTTCATTTTGGTGGTCAGTTGCTCAACGGTAGCCAGTCTATCTGCCCGAACGCATCTCCGCAACCGTCATTCGCCTCTGTCATCTATGGCCCGTGGTGCACCACATTTGCCACGTCGCTGATTTTGAACAGTCACATTTTGCCATGCACGGTACACTTTTACCACGGCGGCACGCGAACAGTTCACAAACTCAGCCGTTTCGGAAGTGCTTCCACCCTTGGCCCGAAAGCCAATGATCATGCCATTTTGGACGTCGGATAAATCGCTTCGTTTCTGCATTACGCCAATGATTGAAATGTTTTCCGAAGCCCTCACACACCCTTTATATACGCTCAACTGCACTGTGCTGCCACCTGCCTTCTGTGATTGGTTATTTAACTCTGACGTGGAAAGTACGTGGTGGTCACATTAATGTGACTGGACTGTGTATATTAATGTGATTATTAGTACATAAAACACCTGTGTTTTGCATGAATTTTTCAAAAATATGCTTTTAAAATCCATTGGTTGGCTTCTAAAAGTTCAAAGCAATTTTTCAATGAATTTTTTGAATAATTGAATTATTAATTACACTGAAGATCTAAGGGATTTTGGATTTTAAACAAAAAATGTTTTTGATAAATATCAATTTGAATCTGAAGTGTTTTCAAATTCGGCTGCATTTGTTTTGTCTTGAATATCAAGATGATTTCTTATTATTAGAGGTTTTAAATAATTGCAAATATGCACTAAAAAATGCAGTTGATAATGAAAAATTTAAACATTCTATATACTTGTTAATTTTTATTACAATAAGAAATAAAAAAATAAATCAACATTTAAGTATACTGAAATACTTAATATTTGTAAGCTGACTTCATTGTGCTTTAGTATTAAAGCAGCTTTCTTCAGAGCGAAATATCCCGTGCTCCATCCCCAGCTACTGTTTTTCAATTGAAAATAAAAATTGCATTTCGATGAGCAGCCCAAAATATAATTTTTGTGTAAAGGAATGATTGGAAGGGTTTTGAGTTTTCACACTTGCAACACATGAATATGACACTCTGACTATAAAACATCCTTCAGAAGGTAGTTAAGAAGCGGATTTTAAAAATGCCTTACAACAGATTTAGGGCCGCCCAACTTGTCTAGTGGTCAGCGTGTCTGACTGTGGATAGGAAGGTCCTGGGTTCGAAGCCGGGTTCGGACATTGATGTACTTTCTCTTTCTATCTATCCTGTCTTTGTCCTTTCCTTGTATGAATGGGTTGTGTGAATGGTTGCCTACCCTATAAACGGGTCCCTATGGCATGTGTGTACTGAGGAAGTCGGACTCCACACCAAAATAGGGTTCAGTTGGAAAAGTGGAGCAGCGCCCCCATATTGTCAGCCTGCTGGCAAACGACAACAACAACAACAGATTAAGGACGATGCAACAATGCAAGTCGTTAAGAATTAATAATAAAATTTCAAATCCTCAAGTAACAATCCTAACTGAATTTTTAAAGCACTCTTATATTTATCAAAAACCATGTCATGATTGTTCTACATTAATAAACACAACTTTTATATAAATCCATTATAATTACATCTTAAAATTGTATAAAGCAATACACATAAAATTAAATGATTTTAATTCTTAAATAAATTTAACATTTACAACTATAATTCTTTTTGTTGAATTCATTTCTCCTAAATATTTGTTGGAAGTTTACGTAACGCAGATTCTATATTATTTTCTTTTAAAATAATTTTTCCATTTTTCTTTTTAAATAGTTAATGTTGAGTTGTATAAAAAGTGTGAATAAAAAGTAAAAGAGAATAAAATTTAATAGGTAAATAAAATATATAATCATACTAAAATATAAATAGTCTTCAACAATTTCGATTAAATTTCTAAAGTTTCAACATAAAAAAATTATACAAAATTTTTTAACTTTAAAAACACGTAACAGAAAACAAAATTAATAACTCTTAAATGATTTTAAAGGTATTACAAATATTTTACTTAAATTAATCCAAATTATTTAGTTATGAAAAATGAAAATTTTCGCTTTAGTAAAATTATATTTATTAGTTACTAGAGTAATTATTTTCTCCTACACTGAAAGTCACTTCTTTATTTTAAAACAGTCTGATATCTAATATAATACTTTTTTTAAAAATAACAATCAGCTTAATTTTATGTTTTTTTATAAAATATAGGTATTTTTTTCATCAGTTTCTAAAATAAATTCAAATCTCGTTTCGTATGTTTTTTAATCAAACACCTTAAATGCACTCAAATTAATTTCTTTTTTAAGCCATTAAAAATTTCAAAATAAGTCACACAAGTTGAATTCACTCAAATATAATAGCATGTGTATGTGTGTGTGTGTGTAAAAATAAAAAGATTTATAAATAAAGTATGCATTTTATTTTCATGAAGTCTAAAAACACTTTAAGTTAAATGAACATTTTAAATTTTATAATAAAATTTCCATGCAATAAATGCCAAAAATACTATAGGTTTTATGCTTTTAGCAATTTTTGGATCTATATCGTCTTTTATAAAAAAC
Organism: Latrodectus hesperus; assembly: GCA_037975125.1. Lineage (NCBI taxonomy): Eukaryota > Metazoa > Arthropoda > Arachnida > Araneae > Theridiidae > Latrodectus > Latrodectus hesperus. The sequence goes on from CM075855.1 coordinate 2,388,645, forward strand.
ATTTATCTTTTTAGCGTGCATGCCATTGTAAAAATAGCAAAATAAGTATTTTATATCCTTGGTCATCATAATAATCTTATCAGTTTCTTTCTTTGAAGTATTATATTTCGCTAAAAAAAGGAGTTAATAAGTAATAGATAAAATGCATACAAGATATTTGCAAATTTAATATTCCTCAATTGAGTATATGCAGGAAGATCAATTTTTTAGCCAGAAGCAACCAATTGTATAAGTAAACAAAACTTTATGATTTTATGAATTATATAAAGTAAACGTAAGCTTTTTTGAAAGCATGATGAAATATTCTTTTTGAAAATATGATATTTAAAGGAGCATAAATTTTTCAATTAATATTTAAATATTATATACACTTTATAACCAATACTGAATACATTTTGCTCGAAAAATTATGACTTTAATGATGACGAAAAGTTTTTGTAATGGTTTATACTATCTTAACACAACATGGTAAGTGCAAAATTCAGGCACTGTTTATTATAGAAGCTTTCTTAAAGATTAGTTTCCTTTTGAAAACTTTGGATAAAAAATCATTTGCTAATTTTTTCAAATAAAATATGATAGGGAATATTGTTAGCCTAGTTAGCCTATTATTGTTTAATTAAAATTAAAGAAAATAACATTAAAAGTATCTACATTCATTAGTTTTTACTTTTCAAAATTCTAGGTTAAAATTCTTTAATTTATTTTTGTCTAACATATATAAACTGGAAATAATATGATACGACTGGTATATATGACACAAAATAGAAATCTTGCTTCCTTTGAAAAGGATTTTATAGGGAGCTGCATAAATATCGAATATTGGGATACTCTTTCTGTCCCGAAGACATTTTGGAATTTGACTTTTTGGATGAGGTTTATTATTTTCGGAACTATTTTAAGGCGAACATGAACGAAAATAGTTTTTCCAAACATCGGATAGGGAATGTAGGGAAACAAGACTACAACATGATTTATCATGCATAGAATTTTTAAAGAGTTTACTCCCTCTACTTCAAGCTATAAAAAAATATATATTTTGAAATATGCAGCAGAAAATTTTCCTTTTTTATCCATTAGTATCTAAATATGATTATTATATGTTTACAAAATTTTATATATTCATAACTTATTGTGTGAATAAAATTCCAAAAATTTATAGTTAATGCATTTGATTAAAAGATCAAGAAATGATTTGGAGAAAATTATTTTAAGTAAAATATTTGGTAGCTAAACTAATTTTCTAACTTCATTAGATTCAAGATATAAATATATATTTATTTTATTTTAGCTTCTTGGTAATTTGATATTTATTATTCTAATAAAAAATTTTATAATGATTGGTTTGGATATAAATATAACAAATTCACTTTTTCCTAATTGTTTAAGCACATTTACAATAAACATTTATTCCTTTGCATGTTATACGGTATGTTTATGTAGTAATCACTACCTAAATATCCAGGGATCCAACAGAAACATACTTCATATCTGATACGGTGAGGGTGGAATTTTCTCATCCAGTGAGAAACATTTTTAATCTGATTAAATAAGGAAAATAAATCAGCTGCAATTTCAATGGCAGAACTCTGAGAACTGTAAACATTCTTATGAAATTGATTATATTATATACGTCATTATATTAAAAAAATACAGACATAAAATTCATTTCATTTACTTAGAATAAATGGAGTACACTTCTTATTATTAAAATAAGTTAATGCTTAGAAAAAAATAGCAGCGAATCTAGATAACAAAAAATATTAACTAGATTGAGTATTAATACTTGGTAATAAGCTGCTAAGATACTAAGACACTTTTCTCTTTTATACTTTCATTATCAATAAAAAATTACATAAATTATACTATTTAATATTTGTACAGTAAGAAATAATTTTTTTGCATAATATTAGCAAAGCCAACTTGTAAGGAAAGTATGAATGCAGCTATTTCACATTTTTTGAAATTTACGAAGTTAACAATATAAAAGGATTTTTAAAAAGAAATTTGCTCTAACACTGAACATACAGTAAATAATAGCTTAAAACTATATAAGATATAGATTAAAGCTAAATTTAAGTTACCAGAATATATTGTTTAAAATAATGTTTAACAGAAATTAAATAGAATTTAGCAAACATTTCCTATTAAATTAAATTGTATGCTTAAGTATTTAATTTGAAATAAAGTATTTGTCAAAATTAACTTCAATTATGTGTAATTTATTTTGATTATTTATTATTTATACTTTTTATTCAAAGATTTATTTTAATCATATACATTATTTAATTGAAAAATTTATGAATAATTGAAAAGAATTATTACGTATTTTAAATATTTCTACAAGAATAATTAATTCAGACTTGTAATTTAATTATATTAAAATTTTTGCAATCAGACCCCTTTCAAAATAATTATTTTCCTTACATTGTCCTGGTCTTTAGTCCCAAATTGCCTTCCATCCGGAAGGACGTGGTTCGATTCCCAATGCCGCCAAAAACCCACCTTGTACATACGATATACGGGTTCGTTAAATCTGTGGAATCGAAAGTCCTGTGGTCGGTCATTGAGCAGTTACCTTGGGTGCAATGGTCTGGAGAAAATTCCCTCCCCTTCAGATCAATGTCAAAATTGAGGGAGTGTAATCTCTGGTAGTGCCATCTATCGGAGGATTTATAAAAGAGCAAAGACGTACTTTCACCTTCATGGTGCTCTTATTAAAACGAAAAAAGCTCCCTATTGGCTTAAATTCGCATTGCCAAAGCAATAAAGACTTGGCTTGTCCAAGTGTCATAAGTAACAACAACATATCCGGTTACTTTGTTTAAAAGAATTTTAGTAAATGACCTAGCTATTATTATAATATTGTTTAACCCATAATTTTTCAAAAGAAAAATTATTGTCATATTTTTACTTCTTGCGTGGGTTATCCATTTTGAAAACTCATTTTTTTATTCTTTTTTATACTGTTACCTGTAAAAATGCAATTTTTACTAAATTATATATAATCATATGGTATTTCCAGATTCTGACATTTTCTACATTAAGTTTTGTTTACAAAATACTATATGTTCGCTTAGATTATCGTTTGCATCTTGAAAATATATTCTGTAAAGTAAAAATTTATTTTAAAAAAATTATATCCTTGATTTAGGGTTTTACAAAATTGTAAATAAAAAACGAAATGTTTTTATGAGTATATTTTTTCTAACTTATGAAAATAATTTAATGAAATATGTGAATCTCAATGCTTAAAATTTCATAGAATGTAGGATACAAAAGTTTTAAAACAGTTTAAAGATTGAAAACTTAGTTACTATTGCTTATTACTGTTATTAGGTTAAGCAATATTCATATATTAACTGTACGCCTTAAATAATATATATATTAATAAATATATATATATATATATATATATATATATATATATATATATATATATATATATATATATATATATATATATATATATATATATATATATATATATATATATATATATATATATATATATATATATATATATATATATATATATATATATATATATATATATATATATATATATATATATATATATACAATATATATATATATATATATATATATATATATATATATATATAATATTCGCTTCAGACGCAAAAGTAACACATAATTATTTCCAATATTAATAGCTCTGGGCTCTTTTCTGATAACAGATACATTGCTCGTAATGCCTAGCCAACATTCTTAAAGTCTTCAGATTCTAATATACAAAGATATGAAATGTAACTATTGCTTCCAAGCAATGCATTCGCTTTTTCTTGAAGGCAATTGATATATTACACCCGTCAAATGTAATGTGAGCCAAAAATCAATCAGAATCAGAAATGTTTGTTTCATATTGTATGTCAGATGGTGAGCATTGTATTCATATGTAATGAAAATATAATTCGAGTATTGCAATTCTCTTACACATTTGTAAAGATCCGTCAATGAAATAACTAAAAATAACTAAAACAAAATTTACTGTAAATACAATGCACTTATAGAAAACAATTTCTCATTCGTTAGACACTTTCAAGATTAGAAATTTTACATAAATATTTTTTTATTTAAATAAATTGTTTTCACCTTAAAAAATTTGTTGTTTTCAAAAAATATTTCAAAAAATTATGATCTTATAAAATTTTTATTAAACTATGTTTTCCATAATATGAATGTATCTAATTCATAAGCCGTACTCAACTTTTTATAAATATATTACTTCAAATAAATAATTATCTCTTCAATTTTATTTTAATTACGAAATTTTAATAAACCTCAGAAATTATTTTCAGAAAAATATAATTTTTTAAGAAAAAAATATTGCTACAGTTTAATTATTGAATTTTAAAGCATGTTTTTTGTTTCATTAACATTTTTAAAGATGAAAGAAAATTTATAGGTACTCATTCAAAATTATTGTAAATAAAACGTTTTCATATTTGTTAATATATGCGAAAATATAATTTTATACTTAAAAGTATTTTAAAATACTTCGAGTTTTTCAAGATATTTGTGAAATATTCAATATATTATGATTCTTATTAATGATTCTTTGCTCGCACTATGTTATAGTACGACCAAGCAATACAAATTCACATGGCAAGCAAGAAACATGTCATTTGAAATAAGATAGAAAATTGCACTAATTGTTGAAAGAAATCGTGGCTGTATATCGTCAGTTGAGATTGAAAAATATTCTACATGTGGTTTAGTTATATGCTATGCAAAAATATAATATTATAATCACAGCGAAAATACATTGCTTTGTTAAACGAAGAATATTTAATATGTTTTTTTTCTTTCTGTCATGAGAATATTTTAAAGTTAGTTTACTTTATGCTGTTTTTTAAAAATAAAACAATGAAAAATATTTAAGGTAACATTAAAGCTCCAATTAAAGGAAATGATTAAATTAAGGCCCAAAATATTTGAAAAAAATCATTTTAAAAATGTTTCAGGTAAATGAATTTATCCAATAAGAAAGTATTTACTTATATATTCTTAAATATTTAAAGTAACTTTTCCTGTGAATATGTGTCTTTATTAATTTTTAATCATGCAATGAATAATTTTACAAAGTACTTCATTATTACTAAATAAAAATATTTTTATGTTGATCAAATTAAAAGTCAAATATAAGATAGACTAATGTAAAATATTATCATTTAATTTTTAAAATTGCTGAAAAGTACACATTTTATTAAAATACAGCAAGCCCAAAATATATTATTTTATAGAATTTGAGTCTCTTAGTTATGTCTCTTAGGTGCAAATTGTGCACAGCAATTTTAAGAATAAACAATTCCATTTAAAAGTTAAAAATAATCTTAATTTTAATCAATAATTTCTGTCCGTCTAAGCCGGAATAGTCAATTTATATATTTGAAAAAGGAGATAATAGAATTTGAACTTCAGAAAATTATTTAAATGTATGTCACAACCAAGGCATTTGAATTAACAAAAATTATGGTTTTAAAGAGTTTCAATATATCCCATTCATAATGCTTTTTTTAAAATTATAATTCTTAGATCAGTTTGAAAATGATCCTGGAAGGAATTGGGGATTCTTTAAAAGCATGTTATGTTAAATAAACAATAAATAAAATTAAAACTAACAATGAACTTTTCTTCTTCTTCTTCTTCTTACTAATCCCTCTAATCTGAAATCAAATCAGATCCATGAGGTGGTCCGCTTTTAATTTCAATATAGCCAAACTGGGCTTCTTTAGGAGATCCTAACGAAGCAAACCGGCGCAGTCTAAAAGATGCTTGTGACTGACCTCTTCAATGTGGTATTTGGTGTAAACTCGGAAAGAGCGAACTATTCATAGCCAAAGGAGAAATGAGCAGCTTTGTTTAGTACAAAGTATCTGGAGCCCCATAGGGTTGAAGTCTGAATTTATTCCTACACCTGCGATCTCCAGATCAACAATCCAGCCGCTCTCCTAACTCTAAGTATCTTTCTTGGTCTGGCTCCTACTCAATGAAGACCTGTTCGGCAAGGAAGACCCTGCCACTAGCTAAGCTACCAACGGCATAGCTGTCTGGGTTGCTGGAGCACGCAATCCCATCCAACACGACAAGATGAAGATATAATCGGTATGGTGAACTTTTGAAGACAAAGAGTAAATAAAATGAAAATTAGAAGGAACTTTTTGTGATGCCAGCTATAGCTTGACATAAAACTAGAATGGACAACGTAATAAAAACAAATATTATGACTAAAATAAAATATAAACAAATTAAATATGCTAATAGATCTATCCAGATGCGCAATAATTTTATAAGATAATAAGGCTACACACTTCTCTGAGAAGAACAAAAGATGAAAATTAAAATTCCAAACTGAAATAACAACACTATTGGTGGTAAAGCTATATAACAGTTCCAGAAATTGCAAATTCACATTTATTGCTTATATATATATATATATATATATATATATATATATATATATATATATATATATATATATATATATATAATATAATATAATATGTATATAATATATATATATAATATATAATATATATATATATATATATATATATATATATATATATATATATATATATATATATATATATATATATATATATATATATTATATATTATATATATATACATACATATATATATATATATATATACATATATATATGTATATATATATATATATATAAAGAGCATGATCACATAAATATCATAGGCAAAAATTGAGAAAGACAAGAATAAATATAAAAATCATATGCTCAGCAATACATTCAGCACAAAAGCAGCATAAATAAAATTACTAAAATATAATTAATTGTAAATTTTTATAAAATTAATCAAATACCAAATGGAGAATAATAAATTGAAAATACAAAATGTAATAAGCAAATGGAAAACGTGTGTTCAATAGTTCAATAGATAATTTAAAATTTTCGAAGATACATAGAATAAAAGGAAAGTGGAATGAAGTACCAACATGGCCAGCTTCTTCATGGGGTGTTAACCACACATTGGCACATTCAATTTATTCAATTTATTATTCTCTAATATATATATATATATATATATATATATATATATATATATATATATATATATATATATATATATATATATATATATATATATATATATATATATATATATATACCGGGTGCCCATAATTTAACTGATAGTGCTCACAGTGTTCTGTGGCGCAATCTATTTGCGAGAATGACACTACATTTTGTAGGAAGATTAAACAAAACGAGGAACGTAAGATTCCGCAAAAAAACAAATTAGCTCCAAAAGTTACCGCTAGGGAAATATTTTGCACTCTGTAATAGAAAAATAGAGTATTAACACAAATGCAAATTAATACGGAGTAAAATTACCTTTTATTAAGCTCATTTTCTGATGTAGTTCAAGATCAATATGGCAACACTTTTTAAAATGGCGTAAAATCTACATAAGCACCGATAAAGTCTCATGATCAGCAATATCACGTACGCTGACCAGAAGAAGAAATTCTTTATTCAAATTTCATGTTACATCCATTGGCAGAGTGCCAGCTTCTTAGGTTTTAAAAGGCAATGTGTCACGTTTTGAATCAATCGGATTGAAAGTTTATGTGAATGTCTCCTTCTTTAGTCTAGCGTGCGTTACTAGTCAAATTATTTTACCTCAATCAGTGCAACGCGTCAGCCGGTCTTCGTGCTTTTACAACGTACAAAAAATGCATAAAGGTAACGGTCCTGTGTCAGTTAATGGGATAAAAGCAATGGTTGCGACGTTTGAAAAAACAGGTTCTCTGAAGGTTCAGTCAGACAGAGGACAAAAACCTGTACCATAGGATACAATCGAAGCAGTTGCCACGGCGATTATCGAAAGAAGACCAGACAATATTGCTGCCACCTCTAGTGCTCGTGGAGTAGCTCGGAATATGGATATGCCTTACAAAACGGTATGGAAAATCTTAAGAAAGATTTTCAACTTCTATCCGTACAAGATCAGTCGTGTACAGGAGTTACTGTACCCCGACCATGATAAGCGATTGACTTTTGCTCTAATCTTTCTTGCCAGAATGGAGGTGGATGATGCTTGGTCGTGGAAAATCTTATGGGGAGACGAGGCCCACTTTTACCTGAATGGAACTCTGAATACCCAGAATTGCCGAATTTGGGATGACAAATCACCACATGCAATCACAGCAGTTCTCTTACATTCACCAAAGGTAACTGTTTGATGTCCGTTCACAGAGGAATTGATCGTAGATCCATTTTTCTATGAGAACATTACCCCGACAGGACCGGAAACCTGTTCTGTTACTGGAGAGAAATATCACCACATATTGAACAGCTTTGTCATTTGGCACTTCAGTAAAGACAATGGCTGGGGGAAATCATTTTCATGCAGTATGGAGTCCCTCCACACGTTGCTGTAAGTGTGCAACAGATGCTATGGCAGAAATTCAAAACAAAAAGAGTCATTAGCCGCTACTTTCCAACTGCTTGGCCACCTTGGTCGCCTGATCTTACCTCATGCGACTTCTGGCTATGGGGTTACCTTAAGTCCAAGGTTTATCAAGGAGTGGTCCAGGACCTGGCTACGTTGAAGGATAACATATCAGGGACTGTACGGGAGATTCCTGTAGACATGTTACTTTCTGCTGTTGTGCATACTGTGCACAGAATGCAATATGTGGTCCACAACAACGGCAGCCACATGGAACCTCATTTGAATGCAAAATAAAAGGTAATTTCCGCATTGATTTGCATTTGTTAACACACTATTTTCTATTACACTGTGCCAAATATTCCCCTAGCGGTGATTTTTGGAATTAATTTGTTTTTTCGCAATCTTTCGTCTCCCGTCTTGTTTAATCTTTCTCCAAAATGTGGTGTCATTCTCGCAAATAGATCACGCAACAAAACACTGTGTAGCACATGTACAGTATATATATATATGTGTATACCCGTATATATATATATATATATATATATATATATGTATATAACAGAAATTTACTCACATATATTGATTTCAGAGTGCTTTTTACAGTTAATAGTAATTTTTTTACTGTCCGTTTCAAAATAAAAAATCATAAGAACATAATAAACCTTATTCCAATCAGTTATGACGAAAAAGTTAAATTACTTAAGAATAAAAATTTTCAAAAATAATTGTTTGTTTAAAAGTTAAATATAATAAAAAAAAATTTACGTTGTAAATTTTTGAAAATACTAGTCGTTTTTTGATTTTGTTTCTTTTCAAAATCTAATCATCACTTTTAAAATATAACAAAGTATTTTGATAAAATCAACTGAAATATTGTTTAAAATAAACAAGGATAGTAAATATTTTAAGAATACGATAAAAACAAATGCATTCTGGAAAAAATTTTAAAAAATTAATTTTTTTCCAAAACAGTCTACCACTTTGACCTTAAAAAAGCTATAATTGCTTAACCATTTAATTGAAAATGAAAATTTAAATTAATAATAACTAAAAACAAACAGTGATTAGTAATTTAATTAAATATATAGATACATGTCTTAAAGATCAACGATAAGACTAAAGTATTGGTATGAATTTAGCTACAGTACTGTTTAATATATCTCTAGTTTAATAAATGTATGAATAGAAACCTGATCAAAAGAAAATTTTACGTTAATGAGAGAATGAGTCAGAAGAAAATAGAAAAATAATTGGTAACTGTAACTTTTATTTGAAATGCTTTCACTTAAGGAAAATTTATATTCTTCGTAGAATAAATAATCCATGTCAAAACTGCTGTTTCTCAAAAATAATTATCAAAATAAATTATATTGAAATAATTATAATTTGGGGGATTGAAAATAAAGATATATTTTCCAACCTTTGTATTGATATGCTTTGTATATATTTTATTAACCTACTAATTGATTTCAAAGTCCGAGGTTTGAACTTCGGGTAAGGTCGACTCAGCCTTTTATCTCTTCAGTGGGTCGGAAAACACTGAGTACTAAGTACGTTCGGTAATTAAACAGTGAGCATTGGTCTGACCACTTGACTTCGAAATATAATATTTTATAAACAAATAAATTATAGTTTTATATTATATTATAAATTATACAGTATGTCCACTAGAGTCCCTTGCCACCCTCTTAACTTCAGTACGGCTGCTACTATATTTATAAACGTGGTATCTAGGTATAGTAAAGTAGCCTTGAGCTACTGAATGAAACAGACTACTGCGCCACTTGGTGGAAAACTGCGGAGTTAGCATTCTTATCTCGAAAATGGAAATACACATTTGGATTCTCGCTTGAAGATCACGTTGCACACTCTGGAGCATACAGCGTGACGCGTTGGAACACGCGACCGTAATGGGTCGTTTAAGGTCCTGCAATTTTTAGCGAGGGGTCACATACACCTGCTGTTTCAAGTATACCCACAGTAAAAAGTCCAGTCGAGTCAGATCAGGAGAACGTGGAGGCCACTTTTCGAAACCTCCATACCCTAGTATTTGGTTGCCCATTTCCTTGACGAGGTACTGCTTCACTGGAGATGTCTTGTGAGCAGGCGTGCCGTCATGTTGAAACCATAGATTCTTAAGATTAAACAACAGCAGGTTTTCCACAAATTCGGGTATTACATTCTGTAGCAATTGTAAATATCGTGCACCTGTTAACGTGCCATTGTAAAATATTGGGCCTATCAGCTTGTTACTATAAATTGCGCACCAAACGTTAATAGCATACCGCATTTGATGTCGAACATCGAAGAAACATTTAGGATTTTCCAGCGCCCAGTAATGGGTGCTTTGCCTATTGTACCTGCCATTCCGTGAAAAGCATGCCTCGTCCGTCCACATTATATCTTCCAAGAATGCTGGCTGGACCTGTATCTCATTCATGATGAAGTTGCACCATGCATAGCGTCGCTCGGCAACCCCGTCCACTAAAACCTGTTCAGGCGTTGGTCGGCATGGATGACCACCTGATTCGCTTAGGATTTTCCAAACCTGACTTTTGGAGAGACCACAGTGTCGACTGACCTCTTTTACGCTGCATTCGGATAGGTGCCGAAATAGCTCAGTTGGAGAGCGTTAGACTGCATTTCGGATATGCGAGGGCATATGCTAATACTTCATCCGGTTGAACTTGCCGTCCTGCCTTAGCTGGTCTGCCAGATCGAGGTCGACTAGTAACGCAACCTGTCCCCCTTAAGCGTTTTACAACAGTTAGGATGGTTTGATGAGAAGGATGTGGGGGCCTGCAGGGAAACGTTAGCGGTACAAAATTGCTGCTGATCATACCTTGCATCGACATTCACCGTACAGTAAACTCATTTCACAATACTCAGCTTTGAAATACCCAGCCATGACCATGAGCATAAACATACTACAGCCCCAAGAAGATGTCTCTTTTATAGCTGTCTCAGGTAAACAGGCGTGACGTTTCTTACGTATTTGCATACTGCATTCAAATTGTTTGAATTATTTTTAATCCTTCCGTTCTTCCACTTCGAAATAAAGTGAAAAATGTAATCACGAAAATGATTTTTTGTTTTTTTCAAATATGCACACGTACGATGTGTCATGTCACATCACGAAACAACAAATGCGCTTTTTAACCGTTGCATTCTTCACATTAATGCCTACAAGTTATCTTTTCGTACTAAATCGAGGATGCTCTACAACTTTGTAAATCACTTTTTTTACCTATCTCGTTCTATTTTTGAGATACGAATGCTAACTCCACAGTTTTCCACCAGGTGGTGCGGTTGATGGTTTTATTCAGTAGCGCATGGCTACTTTACTATACCTAGGCACCACTTTTATGAATATTGCAGCAGCCGTTCCGAAGTTAAGAGGGTGGCAAGGGATTTTAGTGAACATACTGTATTATACTTTATATAAAGAAGTTCTTCTTCTATTCCATGTCATATTTACATCGTGTCCATAAATTAAGGCTAATGCAAGCTCAAGCAAAGAAAGAGACACAAGCAAAACAAATGCGACTTATTTGTAAAGTCTATTTATTAAAAATAAGGTAAAGAGCAAAAAAGATGCTGTATGTTTGAGATCGTTAATAAAAATTAAGATTTTTACTCCCTGGAGCAAATTTTAAAAAAGAACCTATTTACAAAAACCAATATAACATGGTTTGTATGATGGTTAATACATAGTATGCCCCTAGGACTATGCAATACAGGCCGTACAATTACCTAGGCATGCTTATTATCAAGTTATCGATCAGATGTTGGGGAATATTACACCACTCATCAAGCAATGCTCTCCAAAACTCATGTAACACATGTGGGGGGGATGCTTGACGGGCCGAAATTCGTCGGCCAAGCATGTCCCACACATGCTCTGTTGGATTTAAATCCGGTAAGTATGCTGGCCAGTCCTTGCGGGTGATATCCTCAAATTGAGGGCATTCGTCTGTAATGTTTTCAAGGTGAAGACGGGTGTAGTCATCCATAAACAGATATTTTGCACCCATGGTGCCCCGAAATAAATGTACATGTTGTTCCAGAATGACATCAAGATAGATGTGGCCTGTCATGGTTACATTCTGAACATGCAGGTTAGTTCTGGAACTTAGAATAATTCCTCCCCAAACAAGCAATCCTGCACCAACATAACGTTTTCGTTCAATAGTGTTCTCTTGGTGGTAACGGGTGCCTGGCCCTCTCCAAATAAAAGACCGGTGAGTATTGCACTGAAAGCTAAACCTGGACTCGTCGGAAAACATCACACAAGACCACTGTTGCAGTGTCCACAATGTATGCTCTCACTCCCGGCTAACCACAGGAGAGAGTGCGTTGCGGTAAGTGGAACACATCGGATAGGCCTATGAGCATATAGACCAATGTGCCCTAAACGTCTATACACGGTCTCCCTTGAAACTGTCGTACCGATAGCTGAATAGAGCTGATGAGACAGGTCTGAGGCTGTGCTCCGTCTGTTTCTTTTGGCAGTAACTGCCAAATACAGGTTACGATTCGGCGTTGTAACTCGGGGGTGACCTGTGCTGTAACGTCTATTCATATTACCATCATCTTGGAACCGTTACCAATGCCTGACGATGACACTCTGGAGATTCCAAGTTCCTTGGATACTTCCAGCAGGGTACCAGCCAGCACATTCCAGACGGCCGATGATTCTACCACCTAAAATATTATCCAAATGTTTCCTTTGTACCATAAGTATGCGGTAATTGCTCTGAAAAGATTTTAAAGCGCTTGCGAACAATTTTACTTATTTGCAACAATTCCTTATATACCCCTCTCTTACACTCTCGTCATTGTGACGTACTGTCGTCGCCATCTGGTGGTTCTTGTAATTCTTCAAGATGTGTGTGATAATTCTAAATGTGAAATTTTTATTTTAGAGTTCAATTTCTGTGTGATTCTTAATTATCCTTAATTTATGGACATAAGTGTATTATGTTATTCGAGGAAATGCATTTCTTCTCATTTTCTGAATCCTATATTTCAAAGTATTGTTACATTAAAAAAATGCATTATAATTTTATAATATTCAATGATGACTAAACTTTCTTTTTTCAATAAATCTATATATCAAACTACGCTTATGTTAACATTATTGTATATGAGTATCTCTATACAATAGAATTTTTAAAATTGTACATTTAATTTATAAATGAAAGTATTATGTTAGATATATTATAATATGTATTACTTATATATATATATATATATATATATATATATATATATATATATATATATATATATATATATATATATATATATATATATATATATATATATATATATATATATATATATGACTGATTGTAATATCTTCTCATATCTCTTGGCTTTTCGTATTATATATATATATTTAATACGATAAACCAAGAGATATGAGAAGATATTACAATCAGTCATATATATTATAGTATTATATATATATAAAAAAAGCTTTGAATATAAGAACTAATACATTTCTGAATATTTTTAAAAGATTCATAATTTGATTTTTCCTAGAAACTCAGATTAAGGAATTTATTTTCATTCTATATATTTATTTTTCTTTTCTTTGAAGAAATCTTTTCATCTTTTTTCATTGTCAAGTTTTTTCCGAATATTTGACACAACACTAATAAATGAAATGATGTCATGTTCTTTGTTGCAATGATGAGAATGTCATTTTCCTTGAGAAAAGAAAAAGATTTATTCCTGTTGGGGAAAATAATCTAGAGAAGGAATAAATAAAGATCTCGCAAAGTTGTTTCCCTAAGAAAAAGAAATGTGGTGTCATTAGTGAGATACTTCTTTAATTTTGCAAGGGAATGGTGTGTCCAAATAAAGATTTCTTGCTTAAGCCATTTATGTTGTTTTTCATTTCGTTATTATGTGGCATTATTTTAAACCTTAAATGACTGCATTAATAAACGGAAATAAAATACAACTCTTATGATTTTCTATTTGTTTTAAGATTTTAAAGTAACAAATATAAATATTGATTTTCAGTTATTATTGTAGTAAACATTATCAAAAAAAGACATTTGTTGAAATATAACCTAATTCAATTTCTCCTGAAGTGTTAATAAACGATTACCAAAACTTTTAAATAATATATAATTTCTTCAATTTTACAAACAACACGGTTATTAGAAGAAAAACTATATTTCAATAAAGGTTATTAAGTAGAAGAAAATGTTCGAGAAATAAAGAATTTTCAAAATAAATTTTTAAATTTAACATGTAAAAATGGATGTATTGTATAAAATTTTATTTTATGTTAATTTTTAGTATTAGAGACTATATAATAAATAACTTATGGTAGTATATACAAAAAAAATATTCAATATTTAAATTTTGCTATCATTTTAATGTAGAATTTATTTCCTTTTATTATTGTTCCAGAGTCACGTGTGCACAAAAGTATTTAAAGTATTTCATTTTTTATAAAATGGATTTGCATCCTATGAATCAGGTGCAAATATCTTCTCCAAGAATCTCCTTTATGAGTATTGAAAATATTGTTTTCGTGCTTTTTTATTTTAAATTAAAGAGTGCAGAGAAGAAGAACTCAATTAATTAGATTTATGGTGATTATTACTTATATTTACAATAGAACAAAATCAATGGATAAAAAATGTTTTTTTTTTTTGGAATTTTAGAGTAAAAGAAGTGATTAAAATCAATGAAGAATTACAAAAATATATTTTCAATTTCTAAATACCATATCAAATCAAATTTATATTTTTATCTATATTCTCGAAAAACTTCCGGGATCAATTATTGCTCCCAATATCGGTCAAAAAAAAAGAAAAAACTATAGCATTTTTTATTTTTCTCTGATTTATTAAATACATTCAACAATAAAAAAGTATCATTAAATGACATTTTGCATGTAATATATTTAAAAATTATTTCTTTGATATCAAAAATCAGATAAATCTTTCTTAGAATGTGCGTGATTACACAATGAATCCCAAAATAATTGTTGCATGATCATGCAACATATGGATTTTTAGAATAAAAGTAATAAATTCTACGCTACTTGTATAGTTATTTCAAAAGTGAATAAATTAGTTGACGTCAATGAATGACGCAAGTCAAAAATAATCGATTCTATATTTAATCAAAAAATATTTCCGTTAGGAATTTTGCAGCTGAGTGCACTTTATATAGAAAACTTTTTCTTTAACTGATCTTACTCTACTACAAAAGAATTTCTTCATAAATTTTCTTCAGGTATGAAAAGATATTATATATATATATATATATATATATATA
The DNA here is from genome assembly GCA_037975125.1 of Latrodectus hesperus. NCBI lineage: Eukaryota > Metazoa > Arthropoda > Arachnida > Araneae > Theridiidae > Latrodectus > Latrodectus hesperus. The sequence goes on from CM075855.1 coordinate 2,404,410, forward strand.
TATATATATATATATATATATATATATATATATATATATATATATATATATATATATATATATATAGTTGCATTTTTCAATCACTACCATGTTACAGAAAGTAATGATGTACATCGAAATATGTAAATTCATTTTTACATGAACATTTATATATTCATGCGTTTTGATGACACTTTTCAAACGGAAGGTTTCCTTTTGAAATATATTTCCATTTTGTAACATATTTTATTATATCAAAATTAATAACTGTAGTAATACCCTTCCATTTAAAATGTGTATGAGAGAAAATGTTATGTAATCAAGAACTTTAAAGTATTTAAAATACAATGTTAACAAATAACTGTTACTATATAATTTATAATGTAATTAAAAACTGGAATTTTTTCTACTTAGCTCAGTTTTCATAATTATTGATAAAAGTTTAAATTACGTTTCAAAAATCGCATGGTAACATTTTCAAGTAATCACTATATTTTACTTGTTTACTTTACTTCAATATATTATACGTTAATTTTAAGAACTCTGCATTAACTTTTAACAATTAATTTAAATAATACATATTATAAAATTAGTTAATATATAATAATTATTTGAATTGAAAAATTTTTTAATCTAAATTTCCTGAATTATTATATCGAGTTTAATAACTTTTTTCATTTAATAATGAAATATGTTAACTTTTTACTAATTAAAGATTTATGTTGCAGAATATTTTTTCAGTATATGTCATTTTATAAATCTGAGAAACAAATGAAATGCTCATTTGATACTTCTTACAATAAGTGTCAATACTGAATTGGGATTGTTATAAGATATACTTTTTCTAATTTGATCCGTCTTTGTATTTGGAAATATGGGTCTACATTTTGTATACAATATACATATTGCATATAAAGAACAACTATATTCAACTATAAAAGGATTTTTTTTAATTTAAAATTTAATTTAAAAGTTTTAAATTTTTGTACCTCTTAAATGATTTAAGATAATATTTTAAATATATTGCTTCACACCATAGAGTTACTATCATCCACATTTCTGTGCAGAACTGTAACTGTTCTTCGAAATTTTATGCCAAAATTATTTGTATTTAGTGTTATACCTAAAACTAGTAAAATTTTAAAATTAACAGCTAAAATAATTTATAATTCCAACTTTTAAATGACCTAAATCTATATTGAAAGTTAAAATAAGCTTTCATTGTAATTAAACAAACTTCACACGTTTGTGACCTGAATTTCATTTTAAAAAAATGAAAATACATTTATCATAAAATAAATCCAAAATGAAAATAATTAACTTTTACAAACTTTGATCATTCATGAAAAAACAATACTTTCTGTTGATTATAAATTACATTACTTTAAGCAGAAAAAGATATCATTTTGCATATTTAATTTGTATTGTACATATTCTTATTACAGATTCATTCATCCCAGCAGAGGCAAACATACAACATAATCGATTGCATATTAAAGATAATTAAACTAATGAGTACTGAGAGTTAGGACAAAAACCCTTTTTGGAGAAAATCCTCTTTTTCAACTAGAATTTTATTGTAAATTCACTATATAAATTGTAATCGTGTGACGCTCTCATGAGATTTCCACTCGAGCGGAAAAATCACTAGGTACCGCGTCATTACTTGGATTTGAGAATAGTACTGAAATTATTTGACACATTGGTTACATTATTTATAATCAGACAAAAATTCTCCGATTGAATTTTGTTTTTACATAAATATGTATATATATTTTTAATTACAAATATATTTCACAATAATACTAAAAAACAGCAAGAAATATGTATAGAAACAATTTAATCAAATGGTTTCAATTTACATACGAAGATTTTGTAAAGATTATTAATCAATGAGCTGCCAAATAGTCTAAATCTACTTTTCTTTATAAGTATTATTCTTCTGGCTTATAATATTTCAACTTTTGATAGTGATATATTTATATTCAAATTTACAGATTCAAATAAGTATGTTGTAAGTCAAAAAGCATAATATATATAAAAGAAGATTACGAATTTTTTTAGAAATAATAAAGCGAAAAACCATTTCCTTCATCGATTTCTACTTTCTTACACCAAAGACTTTTATTTAAGTTCTCAATTAAGTTATTTTTGTAATATTATGTTTCGCCCATATTCGCAAAAACAAGTTGTTATTTATTTTATGTAAATAACTTTCTATCAATTATTTATATATATATATATATGTATATGTATGTATACATAATATATATATATATATATATATATATATATATATATATATATATATATATATATATATATATATATATATATATATATATATATATATATATATATGTATATATATACTTTATTTTAACTTTGAATTGATTTGTACTTAAAAGAGATTATGTAGAAATTTTTCTAAAAATAGCTTGTAAAATTGTATTTTATTCAGTCGTAGATTAAATTTGAAAATTACTTCGAAATATATTATTATAGAAATTATATTATTCTACAAATTGTTTTCTGATAAATTCGACCATATTTTATTTATTTGTAAAATGTTAAGTATTATATTTGACTTAAAGAATTTAAATTAGTAAGAGTAAAGAATTAAAAGTCTCAGTAATAATTTTTTAAAAGATATCATGAAAAAGCATTCCTACAATTCATTATAAAATATGAAAAATGGTTTGGGAATACTTTGTTAATATTTATAAAAACGTGCATTCATTTTTAGAAGGATTCAATTTTTAAAAAGAACATGAAGGAAACTTTTAATTATGATAAATAAAACTATTACATATTCTATTTATTCAAACGTAGAAAATACTGAATCTGTTACTTTTGAATTGCACATGAGGATTTGTGAAGTAAAATGCTTTTATCGATAGTTTGAAAAAATTTGCTTGTTGCACTGTTGCGAATTATTTTAATTGCTTATGCAAAGTAAATTATTCTAGGAAAATCTTTTATATTTATTTTTGAGTTTAGAATGTCATAAAACTCAAATTTTAACTTGTTTTTTCCTTTCTTCAATCATATGTGATTTACTAGATTGTTTAAATTAGCATTTTTGATTTTATTTGATGCTTTACTAAAAAGTTGACTTTAAATTGTTTTTTCCTAATCAGTATTTACTATTACATCTTCGGTAGATAATTTAATATTCGCTGTATTTGAAAAATAAACAAATCTAATTATGTAAAGTAAAATCTACATACAATAAAAAAATTTAAAATATTTATTAATTAAAAATTTATTTATTCATAGACTTTAAAAGTGCATCAAACATAAAATTTGACTAAATACTTACATTTAGTATTTCTATCTTTAACTTGTTCTCTCTTCAACTTTTTTCTCATTCAAGCAGTTTCTGTCTGTAAGCTTTACAAGTAAAATTTAATGTTATAATTTCACAAGCATTTAATAAAGCTGTAATAATATTAAAAGAGAGAAATTCTTACATATTCTAATTATTCAAATGAGAAAATTCCTTACTTTTAAATTCAACATGAGAATTAGCGAGATAAAATATTTTAATTTAACCAAGGAAAACATTTGTTTTCGCGAATGTAAAATTAAGTATTTTAGAAAATTTACTTTTTATAAACACATTTCTGATTTTAAAAGTTTTTTTTAATTCTAAAACAAATATATCCTCATTTAGTTTAATTATTCATGGAATATTATTAAAATAATAATACTGTTATTTTTATATCTACTATTTATTTATGAAACTCCTTTTATAACTTACAAAACTTTTCAAATAAATATTTGCAGATTGAAACACATCTGTTATAGAAATTTTTACTTTTATTATTTAAAATTTTTAATTTTTCAGTTCTTTCAGTAAAATATTTCTATAAAAGTTAATAATAATATATATATTATTAAAATTATAATATATATATATATAAAGATAGATAGATCTAAGGTAACTTCTATTCGAGTAGATTTAAATATGAGCAATTATATTCTAAACGGATATTAAAATAATTGACGCTTTTTATTTATTAAGTTTTTAAAAGTACTAAATAATTACATTTTTACTTAAACTATCTGGTTTCCTTGCAAAAGAGTTTTAATTTGAATTCTATCACGAAAGGCTAGATCCTTAATAATATTTTTTAGTATGTTGAATATTTTAGTATGTTGTTATTTTTCAGTGTAAGATAAAAATAAATTAAAATCTTATAACTCTAATAGAAATTTCTGTTTTTAATCTTTCAAACATATTGTTGCATAGATTTTAAAATATATTCAAAATTAAAAATATTTTACAAAAATCTGTAAACTTTATTTTTGAATGGCCTTTTTAATAATTTCTTTATTCACAAATCTCAAGTATGTTTTAAAATTAAAATTTAATGAGCATTTTTAATGTATGTATAATGCTTCATCTATAAAACTATATGAAATGTTTTAAGCACTTTTATCCAAAATATGTGAGTGCTGTATTTATGAAAGAAAATTGAGAATAAATTTATGGTACTTGAAACTTTGTGTGGGAGAAATATTTTTTATTAAAATACCTATATTCATATAATAACAAGTTTTGTTAATTTTCCTTAAAATATCTTGATATATTTTTCTTTTCTGCTTATCTTCTAATTACAAGCTATTATAAAATGTTATAAGCACTCTTAATTAGCATTTTGGCAATGCTGATGTCTTTACGTTTAAGCAAATGTATTGTACGTTTAAAGATATAAACTCTATTTGCTTATTTGACAATCGAATACTTGTCAAGATATGTCAATTGAATTATAATTAAGTTTTAGGTTCCTAATTTTTTGAAAAGATTTTCAAATACATAACTCTATATTATGAATTATTGATAATTATTGAAAATTGTGGCATATTAAATTTATTGGAAAGCTAACGTTAACTTTTCTTTGTATTTAATTATTAATCGTAATGTTTTCCTCAATGAATTAATTTTACTAATTTTAATTTAGAATCTTTCATAACACATTTCAATATTATTTTCAAAAAAAAATATTCAAACTAGACCTGGGAAAATAACTCTGAATACAAATTATTTCAAATTATTTTTTGTTGTGTTCAGAAAAAATGTCGAATTTTGAAGTAAATTTATGTTTAGCTCCTGAATAACTTTAATCGAATTAGAATGTTTATCTATCTTTTTTCTACTCATTATTATAGTAACAATTTGTCTTGATAAATATATTTTCGTTTTATCAAATTTCTTATATTTACTATACCTACATAAATTACTTTTTACATTTTGTAATCATAGATTAATTTAAAGAAAAGTAATTAATCAAAATTAGATAAATATTAATTATATGCAGTAAATAATACTATACTATAAACTTCAAATAATAAATTATTATCATGATATTTTATAAATATATTTCAATTATTAACGATTTGTTACGATTTCTATTATTAATTTAATAATTTGTAAAATTACCGACATTTAATAGTTACTTTTTAAAATTATTAAAATAAAAATTTTAAAACTAATTAAAAATTAATTAAAAAGTGAAAGAAAAAAGCAAAAATTAAAGAAATGTATTTATATACCAATTATTTATTCAACTTAAAAATACCTTTTCCGTAATGAAATCAAAATATATTATAAAAATAATAATTGATAGTATCTAGATTTTGAAGTACGTGGCAGTTTATAAATAAAATCTACATGAAACAATTTTAAAAGAAATATAACTAACTTTTCGCATTGAAAAAAATAATGAAACACATTTCCCATAATCTTGAACTGTTAACTGCCAAGTTCTGCTCTGTGGAGCAAATGTAGCATTTATATTGTCCTTGAAGACACTGGGGTAGTTTAAATATCCTACATCAGGCCAAATTGAAATATCTAATGAATCGATAAACTTTTAAACAGTTTTTGAGGAATTAAATTTTTTACAGAGTATTTCAATAATGAACTTCATGATTTCTACCATTGTAATTATTCAAGTTCGAAAACTAATGATAAGAATTGCAAGAGAAATAATGAATAACAACTTCAACATAAAATGAAATATCATTACAATACCATTTTATCCACAAAGTACATTTTCAATTCAACATCAGTGTATCATATTATCTGCCGAACTTTCCTTCCTCAGGATAGCATAAATCTTTCCATTTTAATACCAGTTACACTATATATATATCAAGGGGGGGCAAATACTTTTAAGAGGGGGCCAAAATGAAATTTTCAAAATTTCTCCCGGGCCGGAGAACTATACTCCATATGCTGTGCACACGCAAATGTTTTGAATAAAGTTTTTTTTTTTTTTTGCCTAAGAAATTTTTTTGACCAAAACACTATAAGTCATTTTAAAGCATCTGGACACAGAAATTTGACAGTTAATAAAAAATTATAGTAATAATTAACTGTCTTACTTAGGTGTATATGCAAATAATTTGTGCCTAGCAAAATATGTAATTTTTAAAGAAATATGATCCATTATATTAAATTAATGGTCATTAAATAAATCAGTTTATGAAATATTTTATTTTGATATTTATTCATTTATATCTTAACGATACAAGCTATTTTATTTTGATGATAGTTCTTGCATTTTTATATTTATATTACGTTCTGTAAACATAATAGTAAATAGAATTATGAAAATAAAAGACAAACAGCAAACGTTAAAATAAAATATTTTATTTAATGCGAAACGTGAAATCTGGAATGTTTATTTGATGTTATTTCTTCAAAATTTGGATCCAAATCACTAGAAGCAATCCTTATTACCGAGTGTAGATTTTCATCTGTAATTTGTGATCGATATTTATTTTTCGTGTAAATCATTAACGAAAAAGTTATTTCACAAATGTATGTTGAAACAATTAAAACTTTGTATTTTTGAATATAGTTCAAAAAATGTTTGAAATGTTGTGTATTCACCGTAGGAAACACTCAACTCGTTTGAGTGAAAATTTTCTTTTAGTAAATTATTTGACTACAAGTCAATTAGTTCTAGTTGAATTTCAGCAGGAGCTTCTTGCACGTCAAAATTGAAAGGTTGACTAATTAATGATAAAGGTTTTTCAATATCTACGAAGTCTTGAAATCTTCTTTGGAATTCAGAATACAGGTCTTGTGTTATTGCACTATATTTAAGAAAATCGATATTTTTCAATGATTCTCGTCGTGATTGTAATGAAGGGAAATAATTTTGTAATTTCTTATTTAAGTTTTCAGCAAATAAATTGAGTTTGATTGTAGTTGCTTTGACGTTTGAATGCATATTGAAAGTGAATTGGTTTTTCCCTTGTAGATTTATATTTAGTTCATTCGAATATTTTACAATATCTACTGAAAATGTGAGAAACTGTTCAGCCATGCCTCATTTTGCTATTCAGGAAAATCGTGTAGTTTTTTAATTGACAAGAAGGATACTAGTTCTTTAAGTAAATATTGAAACCGTTTTTGCTTCATTGAAATTTCTGCACTCCAGATTAACTTTTCTTTTTTTTAGATTGACTCATTTTACAAAGGCCTAAAAAAATCATTTAATTATTACAATAAAATAAAACCAATGTTTTAAAATTTTACCTACAAAAAGTCCATTTTTTCAATTTATTATTATAATTGCAAAATAGCAAACATTTATCTCAAAAGATCTGACGAGTATGCGACTAGTGCTAAATCAAGATAAACAAAACAGTACGCGTGCTGCGGTTTGTCGTTCCTCGAAGAGTGATAGGAGTGCACGTTCAATCCTACGTAGTAAGCCGACCAAAGTTTACGAGAGTATGTATGTTGCATGCATTAAAATAGGGATATGGTCACAGCTGTTCAAATTATAATACTCTCTATTATTTATATATTTTTCATTATTTATATGTACACTACACATACAAATACTCTTCATTTCAACAAAATCCCATATAAGAAATTTAAAAAATTGCATGCAGGATTTTTCAACGGCCCGGATAAAGTAAGAAAAAGGGCCGGATCCGGCCCTCGGACCGGCTTTTGTCCTCCTGAGACATATATTATAACATAACATCTGAAAATTAATGCAATGTTTTATTCTGTTCACAACACTTTGTATTTGGGAATTTTTTATTATATAGAGAGTGATCTTCACACATATAGCATGAAAGAAAAACTTGGTAAAATCACAGCATTCAGAATTATATCTTATAATTATAAATATTATAATGCCATTATAATTATAAATATTTGGCACTGAAGTTTTAAAAGTTCTGTGGGCAAATACATTCTTTTCTAATGTCCGGCTGCCCTTAGGCCTTTGCCCTATTCAGCTCTATAATAAACGAAAAGATGGCCTCTCTGTGCCATCTTTCGCCCCCAATGGGCAAATATATTCAGAAATTAATATTTTCGTAAAACAGTTGAATTCTTCTACGCTTTATTTATCAGAGGGTAGTTTTCATAGTAAATGGGACTTATTCACATATCAGAAGGCAAGAAGCATTTAAAAGAAGCAAAACATTCATTTCAATAGATAATGCAGAAAGAAAGTAATTTTTATCTTTTGCTGTTGAACGGTGACTTGCAATAAATGAGAGATATTTCAAACCGATGAGTTTAGACATACCTACCATTAGAATTATAAAGAAAAGCTTTGCAAATCAATTTGATATAATATATAAAGAATTGAAAGTAAAATCACATATTTCTAAGTAATTTGAAACTTTGAGACGACTGTTATGCAAATGCATATCGAATATAATTATAGTTGTGGAAAATGTATGGTGTTAATATTACATGTATTTGAAAAATCATGGTGATAATTCATTAAATATACAGATTCGTATAAGAGAATAATGAATTAGTAAAGTTTGTTGAAACAGAAAAATAACAAATCTATTAAGACTTGTTTCATTAAAAAATGAATTTTTTTATATTTTGCAATATGAAAATACTTAAATGATAAATGTAGTATAGCTAAATAAATCACAATTTTAATTCATACGAAATTTCAAGTACCTATATAAAATCAAAAACGATAATAACGAAGCAGATATTTAATATACAATATGATACATTTGGTAAATATATTTTATTAAATGAGCAAAAAACATAAAAAATTCCTTAAATTATAGTTATTGCGCATATAAATTATTTTAAATATTATAATTTATTTCTGGATTTTATTTTAATAAATTTTCCATGATTTATTTTTAAAAATTTTGATTTTCAATATTTCTACATTTGAGAAATCTATATTGATTGTAATTCAAAGTTCCAAATTTTTTTCCAAAAAAACATAAATACTCAACAAAAGTTTAACAATACAATAGAAATTTTACATTTAATAATTGAAAATTTATCCCTTGCTCCCTAAACATAATTTTTTTTACATTATTTGATTATTATATTACACTAATTGTAATATAAATTATTTTCAATTATATTTATATTGAAATACTTAATAATTAATTGAAATACTTATATTGAATCCACATAAATGGAAACTTTCACTTATTAACTATTCCAGAATATTTTCTGACATTTTAGATATGTACGAAATTAATATTTTTACTTTTATTATTAAAAATCTTTTATTGAGATTAACAAAAAAATAAAGAAACTGAGTTAGTATGCAGCATAATTTCTAATTATTTTCCTGCAATTTTTTCTCCATTTTACAAGCTTTTAACTAACTGACTCATGAATCATAACGAAAATCAGGAAGATCATTATTATAATGTTTAGAAATTGTATTTATAAAGGTTTTATTTTACGTAGTTAATCATTTTATATCAACCAATTAATCATTAATCAATTTTTAAACCTTTTTTTGATTAATGTTATTTACTTATGGAAATCTAAAATTTAGAAATTTACGTTTCTATTATACCCATTTTAAATAAATTACTCACTCTAGAACATTAGTATTCATTTAATGCAATTACGACTATTTATAAGTTTTTAATATCCGACATTCTTTTCATTCAATATGTGAAAATAAATCGGTACTATTTATGTCGAGAAATGAATAACTCGTGGACATAAATAAATAATTTAATTTGCTTAAATTTTGTAAGAATAGTTTGTGAAGTTAATGCATTACATAAATATTATGATTTAAATTTATTATACTTAAAAAATATATATTCGATTTGCTGTAAATTTCATTTAATAAATCATCTTATAATGAATGAAATATGCTATATAATGAATGAGCATAATGATATTTAGCATTTATTTATAATTGAATATCTTTTATTATTAAAATTAATATAATTAGAGAATTAAAATTATATACGGTATATATTTAATGATTATATACAAAATTATCTCAATTATTACATCAAAAATTATGTTTTTTAATAGACCAAAAAATTAGAATATTAATTAGTCAATGTCAGTATGATTCATTAGTTTGATTATTTAATGAAAATATCAAATTATTAAAAATTCTCGGAATAAAAATAATAATTTTTTACATTAAATGAATGGGAGCTGCAGTATTTTCAAAACGAGAGCCAAGGAAATAATTTTCTCGTTTCGCTGATAGAAGTCTAGTTTAGTCAAGCCAATAATACATCCCTGTAGCTCAAAGCCATTGCTTGATTACTTCCGTTTGCAGAGAACATATCTTGACTTTCTTAAAGATAGATTCTTTAGAAAAAAAGCAATCATGGTACATCTGAATTCATTTGCAACCACTCTGAAAGTGATTTTCAAAAATATCTGTAATAGAAAAGAAATTGTTTTCGAATAAGTTAAAGAAAATTCCTGACAGAATTTTAATGAAAATGTGCGTATCTTAAAGCACAAAAGATCCAAGGCTATATCTATCTGACAGCTTTCGTCTCAGATAGAAATAAAACTGAAATTCCTTTATTATTGTTATTCCCAAATTATATTGATTGTTTTTAACGCTTTGCTATATATAAATATGTTTAAGAGACTCACAAATAAGAATATAAGAGATAACGATTTCAGGATCAAATTCTACTAAGCTAAATTTATGAGTACGGTTTCCTTGTGGTTTGAACCTTCCATAAATAGATAATAAAGTGATTAAATAAAATTTTAAAAGTCCCTTTTATCACTTTTTCTCATTTTTTATGAGGAAGAATCAATGCTTAAAGCATTTTAAAATTTTCTAAAAGCTTTTAAGATATTATAATAGAATAAAGTTTTAGTGAAGACTTTAATAATAAAGATTGGAACAAACTTATTTCATCAATTAAATGTTTGTTTCATATTTTAAAAAATTAAAACAATAAAATGTTTATAACTTTTAACTATTTTGTTTTGAGGAGTAAAAACAAAATTTAAAATTCAACTTTGAGTGTGAATATTATAGACAAAAATGTTTTCAGTTTTGTATCCTCAAATTTTTAGAAATCAGGAATTTTATTCAAATCTTAATCAATTTACTTTATGCCCCTTTTTGCTCATAATCCATTAAAAAAATTATAAATTTTTACCTAATTTTTCTGCTTAAAATTCGTGACTCATCAAACACATTTTTTCAAGCAAATTCTTGTATTTTTCAAATAAAATTTTCTTCTCTTTTATTAACTAAAATATTTCTTATTCCCTTAAAAACCGAAATTCTTTTTCTTACTTTACTTACATTATAATACTTTTATTTTACGTTATAATACTTCCATGAAACAATACTACAAAAATCTATTAAAACACTTGTATGTTTGATAAAGCGTCCTTTGAATTGATAATAAAATAGAATAGTTACTTGGAAGATAATATTAACTCTGAATTTATTTTTTATTGTTGAAATATTTATATTTTAAACTTTAAATATCATTGACATGCTTTAAGTTTTTATCATTAATCAATAAATTATTTCTTTTGATTATTTTTACTCATATTTTACAGCTTAAATGTTTTCTGAAGACATGAACATTTTGCATAAAAATATACTGTGAATTTCTTTTTAGTTTTTAATAAATATAGTTTCAGATTGTTAAAAATACAAAACACTTCTTATTAATAGTCAAATATGAAACAAATCAAAAAATAAGTTATTTTTCTATTAAGTAAAATAAATAATTTATTTATTTATTTTACTTTATAAATTTTAATAGAATTTTAGAATTAAACTGTCAATCTGAACAAAACCGTGCATTTACGGGTCTCATATGCTGGAAAATGTTTTGACTTTATATTATTAAACTGCAATAAATTTAATGCTGAGAGGAATATATTTCGATCATTTTAATTAATATTAATTCATATGATTAGATATCAATTTGACAGGAACATATCTTTAACTTTAAAATAATTAATTAACTTCTACAGGTATACATAATTATAAATTTCTATTATTTAAAAATTATTATTAATTAACTGTCAAGATTTTTACTACTCTGAAGCAATGCAATTAATCTCTGTAAAAGATAAGCATTTTGCATTAATGCTTCTATAAATTTTAAAACAGAAATTTAAAAATAGAAATTTAAACCAATTCATAAATTTAGGAAAAACCTTTAACATTTTTTGGCACCTTTCAGAGAGGAATGTGCAACTCAAAATTAAAATAAGGATACAAAAGGAAGGAGGTGAGAGAATAAAATTATTAAGTAAAAGTAACATAAATAGATAATAGATCAATTATAAAAAAATTTAAGCACATTTTTAAGTAACAAAATTTTATGCTCAAAAATGTGTTAAAATTGCTTTAATTTTGGACAGGTTTAGAAATATTTAAATACGTTTACAAGTTTAATAATTTTAATTGATGTATAAAAATGAGAAAAATACTATTGATTTTTCTAATAGAAGTGCAGCAGGAAATTAATAAAAATTTAACATTTTTAAGCCAATTTTAAATCATTATGGAATTTAAGAATAATAATAACTGTATTTTCCAGTATTTAATAATGTTTAAAAACAACAAGTTAAGTGTAATTTTTAAACCATCTCAAACTTAGCCCTTTAATTTTTCCCAAATGTTCAAAATATTATTTCATTATAATTTACTAACAATCAAAACGCTTAATCACCTTTACCTGGAACTAATTTACATGCACTTGCCATGGGTGCGGAAAACACAAAAATTTATAGCAAACACATATGCATTAAGTATAAAATATTAAATGCCAAAATATTTGGTTGAATACTTACTTAATTGGGTAATACAAAAATTTTTACATATTCATAGATTAACCGGTAGAAATGTTTTAGAAGAGAAAAAACTCCCGCTCAAATTTTCATTGCGATCACAAAGAGTAATCATTTTATTTAAAAAATAAAGAAAACAATAGGAAACAAATAGTTAAGTTTTGATATACAAAAAATAGAGAATTGCATATTTTTATACCATGTATTTTTTTAATTAATGATAATTAAAATCTATAATCACAGAAGTGATATTCAATGAGAAAATTTGCTTCATTCCATTCTATTTATTTTATGCTTACAGTTTATATCTATATCAAAAAGAAATGTACTTTGGAGAAGTATTTCAGACCTGATAAAATATTTCAGCATATTGTCATTTGTTCAATCTAATCAAAGCAATCATTTATTAAATATTTATTGTATATGATTTTACTGCTAAAAGAATTTAAGCAAAACAAATAATACTGAAGAAAAAAACATTCAACATTCAGAGAAAAACATATATTGTAGCAATCATTTGAACAGAATAAATTCAGCAATTTAGCATTCATTATACTCATAATAATTTATATATATATATATATATATATATATATATATATATATATATATATATATATATATATATATATATATGTATGTAGTGTGTGTGTGTGTTTCAAATTCAAATTATACATTAAGTAATAGAATTTACTTGATAAAAAATTGAAATACAATAATAAAAAATTTTCAAAAACTCTTATAAGAAGAAACTAAGTTTAATAGAAATTCTTATTGCAAAAAGTTTAATGTTTTTTTAGATAAAAAATTAATGTTGAAATAAAATGAAGAAGGAGATTTGGTAACGGGCAACTTCAATAATTGTTTAGAGCAGTGGCCCATTTATTGAAATATTTATATTATTTGATTATGCAAATAAATGGAAACGGATGCCCCCTTTGTTTTTTTTTTTTTGCAGAAAAAAAGTTTTATTTAAGTTTCGAAATTTCCCCTTCTTTTTAAAAATATATATATGTTAATCAATGCATGAAACTTTTTTCTATTAAATTTGAGAAATAAATAACTTTTGGAATTGTTTTTTCGTAAGAAAAAGATTAGACTAATTCGCAAACTAAGTTATATAATTATATATGGAAAATATTTATTTTTAAGTGATTAAAAGAATAATTCGTTTTACGTACACATATTCTTTTGAAACATTAATTAATAGGAAAATTCTTTTGATATGAGTTTTCATTGTTATTATACAAACATGTATTTTTGATTACCTTGTGCTATGCAGGTAAAAAAATTACAATTAAATTCATTAATTTTCTAATTCCTATTTTCCTTTTTAAAGAAATGAATTATCATATACAAAGAATCAGACGAAATTGGCATATTTTTCTTTGAGTCTAAGAATAGAAAAAAAGTAGTTTGGAGAGTTAAGAAGAGCATTTAGAATTGAAACATGACTTCCTATGAAGTCTTAAATTTTTTAAAGATCCTTGAGTTTTTCAGATTAAAATCCGAAATAAATTCTTTTCAATGATAAACTAGAAGGACATTTTACTGATTTTAAGTTTTGAACAATGAAGAGAGATAGCTTAGAAATTGGATTTGGTAAATAAAAGAAAATTCCTAAATATTAATCGACTTTTCTTAAAACTTATGGAAGAATTTTAAGTTATCCTTAAATAGAGAACTGCTGAAATTTAAACTTTCTTGTAATAGCATCGGATTATACGCAATACTCTTTTACGAAACTTTTTCATGATTATAATAGAAGTTTGAATTACGTTCAAAAGATGATAATAAAATTCCTACAAATCAATGCTTTTAGCATTATTATGTAATTTTTGCTCTATAAAACTGTATAAATATTTGATGATTTTTTAATCTTAAAATATTTCAAAATATTAAATATTTTTAAATTTAAATTTTATGTGATTTTTACCTGCAGCGTCGCTTTTCTTATTTTAATAGTGAAATCCTCTTATGAAAACATTTCAGGTGTCTTTTGTTACAAAACACACAGCGAAATTAATAGATAATTGTATTAAACAAGCACCTTATAAATGTATCAGATTTGTAAAGTTATAATTTCAAATGTGTTTGTCATCATTGATTAAAAATTTCTCTTTATATTTCCATTTATTCCTAGAATTTCAAATGTGTTTGTCATCATTAATATTAAAACTTTTCTTTATATTTCTATTTATTCGTAGAATTTCACATGTGTTTGTCATCATTATGATTAAATTTTTTCTTTATATTTCCATTAATTCCTAATCATTTGCAGCAATGAAATTTAGCAAAACTTTTTTCACATTATATTCATGTTCTAATTTAATTTTATTCATTAAAGTCTGTTTTAAAAACGATGATTTGTACATGGACATATTTAAGGTTTTAAAAATTTGAGAATACACTAAAAATTCAAACTAGTTATCATCATTTTTTTAAACATTTATATTTAACGAGAAATATATAAAAGCTATTATTATAAAATCTCAATTATTTTACGAAAAGAAAAATTTTGGAAAATAGAGAAAAATATTTTCGACCTTTTTATTTTTTTATATTATTAAAATAATATTTTGAAGAGTTTATTACCATTACTACCATTAAGTAAAGAAACGATAATATTTAATTCTAAAACACATGCCAATAAGATAAGTCATTCTAACAAACAACAACATTTATTGTGGTTTTTGATATAATCATTAGTTTGTTTTAACAAAATGTCTTTTAGTTATGCAATTTTTAAGTAAATATTTGAATGAAAAAGAAATAATGGTAAAATAATGGATGAGGCTATGTTATCAGTATAATGTTTAAGAATTGTGAAAGAAAAAATATTTAAATAAATTGAAGTTTTGACAAATACATAAAACTCTAATTTCCTAAAAACTGTAATCTATTTTAGACAAAACGGCATTAAATTCAAACTTATAGAAAGAAATTTTGCAATCAGTACAACAAATAAAAAGAACTTTATGTTGCTTTAAATTTTTGTAAAAAAAGTAAGCAAGACATTATAGCAAAAAATGAATATTTTCAAAATATGTTTGCATTTCGGAGCAACCTAAAATGTATATGGTCAAAATGATTTATTTATTTGCTAAAGCTATTATATTTTGCATAAAATAAATTCACTAATAATACTTAGAAATATTTCACATTTTTCTGGTTTGTATTGAGAAAGAGAATATTTTTATTATGGTTATTAAACAAATAACCTTCTTGTCATGAGAATTTTTTTGTAAATGCAAATTTTAATGACATTTACTTATAAATGAAACAATTATTTAACCCAAACCTAAAATAAAATCTTAATTTTTTCCATGAATGGTAAAATAATATTTTTACCTATCTTAGAATTTGAAATATGTTGTGTTTGAAATATTAAATAAGTTGTACAACATGATTAAAATATTAAATTTTTAGTGGAATATACTGGTACTGAAATAACTTATTCACTTAATGATTTTTCTTAAATCAAATCTAAGTTGGAACAGAATCTGCTTATACTCACTTTTTTGTACATGCGCATTGCGTACATACACGCTTATACTTATACACCATGAGTTCTGCATGAAACTCACATTTAGCTTATAATATTTGTATTATATTTATGTATAAAAATTTACGTTTCGTAAAAGTAAATACAGTTTGATAGCATAATTCCAATTAAAAATATATTATATTCTTTATTTCAATTATTTATTTTTATTTTTAGTGTTTCTTTTTTATTTAATAAATGATTCACTTTACTCGAAATAAGTTATTCGATGTTTCAATAAAATATAATTAAATTATTAGGTGGAATCTTTCTTGATGAAAAAAATTATAAAATATTCCCTTAAAACTCTCTCGTAATTGTTTTCTTTTTTATTCAATAATATTATGTGGACTTAAATTTAGAGTAACTTGAAATATTGTGAATTAGTTTGACATGAATAAAATATTGAATTAAGTTATAACGTACTGATGCATTAAGTAATAAAGTATGTAAGAGGCAAGTTAAATCTTATAAAAATTAAATCTTAAATAATGTTATATAAATACTTATAATATTAAAATCTTATGAATAAGAAATTATACTTTATGTAATAATTAAAAAATTGATTTAGAAAAATTTCTGCTTCTTAAGTAAAAATGTATTTTCAAAATTCTTTTCTATAAAACTGCTTATAGGATAAACATTTTTAAATTTTTTTCAATCAAAAATGTTAAATTTTTTTATCAATTAAGTTAATAACATTAACGAGATTATAATAATAGCATTTCACTCTTTTTATATGATCACAATATAATTGACTTCATCTTCTTTATAACAACAATAACAAATAAAACACTATAAACATATATATGCGTATAAATTATTATAAAACATTGTGTTGAGTGCTAACAGTTCCGCAAAATAATTGACTTCATTTCATTTTTAAAAATAAAATAAAGGTTATAAATGTTGTAGGAATTAAGTCAATTTATTAAAATGAAACGTTCACATTTCGGTTTCTATAAATGCTTAGATTATAAATTAGCTTTTTAAGAAAGTACAAATTAATAGGACAGTAGTATTCAAATTCTAATTATATCTATTTCTCACAGTAAATGGAACAATATTTGCAGGTTTTCTCTCTTAGCATTAGCATTTTAGTAGGTTCAATTGATTGTGGCACGAAAAACTTCGTTCTTTTATCGTCCGTCACACTTGAACATGTTTCAATTTGGCAATTAAACTGGGGAAAAAATAAATTAAAAAAACATTTTTTAATTTCGAAAATCTAGAGTATGTGCATCGAAGTATCTGTTGTGCAAATCATTCTTATAGGAAAACTTCAAAGGCCCTTTGAATAGAAGTTTAATTTCGTTAATCTAGTATTCACACATTTAAATATGCATATTTATTCATGATAGAAATATCTCCAATAAGTATTTGTGCAAAGAACCATTAATTATTTTATCGTAAACAATCTCAAAAACATTTTTCCTGAAAAATAACTTAAAAAAGTTATCTATGACAAGTATGTATTCATTCGGAAACTGATACTAGGAAAAGCAGGTTAAATAAAATAATTTCTTAACTTTTGTAAGCATTTATTGATATTCTTGAAATCTTATTTAACAGTGAATAATTTCATGTTTCTAAGATACTATTATCTTATGCATCGTCAGTAATCCTAAATTTTCCCTTGCATTTCTTTCGTAAAGTTACAAAAGTATCAAAACACACAGAAATTTATCAGTAACGAAAATTCAGTTTAACTTACTCTTTTCCTATATAAAAAGTTTAAATATGCAGGAACTTTTATCGAGAAATTTATTCAACCTTTAAAACTAGGGTGTAAGTATGATATCCCCCCCCAAGTGATTTCTCGCCAAATCTGACGTCCTTTGTTTTGATTATCCTGTTGCCAATTTAAGTTTTTGCTATTTTTCAAATTTTTTTGTTGCCAGATTTGGTTTTGTTCTTGTTTTACATCGTTTTTACGTCATATATATGGTTTTTTTCAGTGGCAACAGCATTTGAAGTTTTCGTTTTACTTTCAATTCGAACATTTTGTTTTACGTTTGTAGTTATGTTTCGTTGCCGCCAGCATCAAAACATAGTAAACTGTTGTTTTTTCCAATTTCTTTTTATTTATTATTTATACCTTTTTCATTTTGTTTATTTATTATATAGTTTTCTTATATATATATATATTTTTTATTTATTATTATAATTTTTCTTTTATATTTTTCCGTAAACTGTTTTTTTTTCCAATTACTTTTTGTTTATTTTTCATTATTTTTTCTTATATATTTTTGTTGATTTATTATTAGATTTTTCCATAATATCACCGAGCATATTCGACCTGTGAGCTTGATATCCTATCAAATAAGTCATTGTTATTTATTTTATTACCGGTTGTTTATTCCGGTTATTTATCTCTTTACCGGTTGTTTTGAAGAGAAGGCAAACACAACAAAAAAAAGTTTTATTTATTTTTTAGTAATACTTTTTTTAGATTTTGTATACTATTTACGGATATAAAATTTTCTAAAATGCGTATTTTTGGAACTTGGGGAAAACTCACGCGTTAAAAAACATGCGCTTAACTTGGTGACGAAAAAAAATCGCAATCATCTCTAATGGATTTGGATATCCTACAAGTTCCTAAACTGGAAAGGGCATGTACCAGAAAATAAACAAAATTTCCAATGGCATACAAGTATTTGTTTCATGTTAAATTTAACTTTGTGGCTACAAATTTACATCCCTGAGTATTACTGGGTTTGCCGCTAACAGATCCATTTCCTAATTGTAATCAGATATGTGATTTCTCATTTTAAGGGGTTGACTTAGGAATGCTTGGCCTCTGAGGCATTAGTCAGTGGAAGCCGCTAAAACTCAGTATGGGTGTTCAGTATGATCTTCTGCAACCTTTAGAATCTATATTCGTAATACACTGATTGGATTTCGATCAGCACCAGAAGAAATATTTCCGAATGGTAATCCATGCTATCCTTAAGTAATATTCTTTTCTTCATCGAATACCGAAACTTTATGGTTACGCATTTCCTTCTTATTATTAGAGGCCCAGCATCTTGATATCTTGAGAAATTTCTAGCCTTATAAAGGTATTTCCGAACGAGAAATCTGCTATACAACAGTTTAAGGTTATATTAGAAGTCATCCGTTCCTGTAATACCGTCCAAATGGACTAAATTGCTTTTAACTTTTAAATGTTTGCTTCTACTTCTCCTAGCCTGTAATTTTAATGTTTGTTAGATAATACTTTCATCGTGTTGCAGTTTTAATGGCTAGCAATGTAATTAATTTAAAATTGTAATTAAAGTGGTATTATATTTTTATGCAAAATATACTGAAAACAACATGAAAAATTTTATTTTTAAATAAAACTAAATACTAAAAATTCCATCATTCTCTAGTATGATTTTAATATAATTTGAAAATGAAATTTGTGACACATTTTGTACTGAGGGAAAGGAAGAACAAGTGCAAAATATAATTTGTCGATACTTAATTACATGCAATAATTTTAGCCATACAGTATATTCGATTGCGATTAAATATTAAATAAATATAAATAAAATTTTTTGTAAATATTTAAAAAAGCACAACAATTTACTTGATTTAATAAATATTTGATTTGGTCTTATGTTATATTCATTTGTTAAATCAATGAGTCGATTTTTTTAACTGAGGAATTCAATATCACATATCTATTATTAATTTTTTTGCTATTAAAATTACCTCAATTGTCTTTCTTACATAGCTTAATCTTTAAAATTCAATTGATCTTCTATACATTCTCTTTTTGAATGATTATTTTTAACTTTCCAATTTAATTTTCCAATTAATTTTTCATAATATTAAAAAACTATTACTTAGATTAATGTATGTAATTATGTACGTAGATACTAGTACTTAGATTAATGTATGTTTATTTTGAACTTTCCAATAATAAAATACAATCAAATTGCAAATTAGTATGCAATTTTGAAGATCATATCATACATTATCTAGGGAATAAGAGATATATGTAAGATATTCAAAAGTGCTCAAAGTCCATTCGTTATGTACTCAGTATGTAAGAAATAACAAATGTAAATTAATATGAACACATACTGTCATAGTAAACCTGAAAAAGTTATCAATTTATTTTGATTTTTGAAAATTTTCATGTATTTATCGTAAATATTTACCATATCAGAACAATTTTTACAGCTTCAATGAATTTTTATTATCTCAAAGTTATTTCCTAATAAAACCAATAAAGGATTTTCAAGTGTTTCGATATAACGAATTAGAAATTTCTTCTAAAATGATGGATTATCCTTCAATAAGAAGCTCAACTTGTCATCACAAATACCAGGCACTGATTTATTACCATTCTTGGGCGAGAGAGAAATTTCAGATTATAATAATCCTAAGATAACATTTGAAGATGAATGACTTTTCTTTAGAAATAAATTTTGTACAGAATAGAAAATTTGAAATTTAATGATTGAAATTTCTAAGTTATTAGGCTTAAGCATTTCTTAAAGAAGGACAGTAAAATAATGACGATAATCAAATAATTTTTATTTATATGAAATAAACAGTCCTAATAAATGTTTTCATTAATATTGTTTTGGTTATGTTATTTTTCTTAGAAAAATGTATTACTAAAAATGTAAAAATACATAAAAGTTTATTCTTTAAGCTGATCTAGTAATTTCGTGATAAATCATGGCTGTTCATCATCTCATTGAATATATATGTTTTCTCTTGTTTGCATTACCTTGTTTTTTTCCTGTGTATCTCCAAGAAAAAAACTCAAAACTAACTTTATGGTTTAATATTTTTATGATACAATGTAAAGAAGGGAAATTACTTTGAAATAATAGATTTTATAATCATTAGTAGATAAAGAAATGTTGATAAAATCATTTGATGAGTTACTGTATTGATATAGTTTATTTAAGGCGATATTTTATGTATATATATTAGAATATATATTATGTCTGAAATGTTTACACTATTCTTAATATCTTTGTTTTCTGATAGCTCAAATTTACCTTTAATATGATATGATGTAAATTTTGAAATAATATTTGACATCTAAGAAATATACAAATATATATATAGGCTGTAATTTTTCACCCATAAAATAAAAATTTTAACACAAGTATGTGTCTGAAATTCATGCAAAATTAGAAATTCAAAGTTTAGAATTTTAATTTCATTATCATAATAGAATATGCATAATTGTGAGTTTTTTATTTATGGAATATATTGACAGATATAACTTAATATTTAACCAAAATAATGAGCATATTTTATATAAATTTACATAGTGAGAGTTTTTAATTTTTTATGCTTTTTACTCTACTGAAAAAACTCATAAATGTGAAGAGATTAAAAGACATTTCTCGTGAGAGTTAACGTACATACACAAATGTATGTAAGTTATTAAATTCTCTGTTCTGTTATAAATGCTAAGAGGTAGTTGTTTACTCAAAAATTAGATTTACATTCAGAGTTTTTCCTTAGAGTTACTCATTTAAGACAAACTCTTCATGAAATTTTTGAGCAAAACACGTAGATAAGCGATAGCTGCCATTTTCCAGTACAGCTAATGTCAACTAAATTTTAATAAAAAAATCCTGAATAAATATTAAATAATTTGAAACTTTTAATTTTACTTAGGTAACCAGAGCTCTCAGGTTTCTTATCAAAGAGTTCATCAATAATAAGTGTTGGTACTTACGACACTTGGACAAGCCAAGCTGCCTTGGCAATGCGAATTTAAATCAATTGTGAGTGTCTTTCGTTTTAATCAGAGCACCACGAAGGTAAAAGTAAACTTTGCTCTTTTTTAAATCCTTCGATAGATGGCACCAGCAGAAGGACCCACTCCCTCAATTTTGACATTGATCTGAATGGGTAGGATATTTGTTGTTGTTGTTGCATGCCCCCAAGCTCAGCAGCGCTAGACCTGATCCATGAGCGCGTACAATTTCAAAAAATTCCAGCACCACTAAGTGGATTCTCCATCATATCTCTCCCGGAGAGACCAAGGCATTGAAGAATATGTTCAGGAGAGACCTGTTCATTTAAGCACTTGGAGCAAATTTCGAATTTCTTCATACCCTCGACGAATTTCAAGTAACTAAGATGGCCACTTCTGAAACGGGCAATAGCCGTTTGTTCTCTTCTATTAAGACCAGTAGCCAGGGAAGCACTTGGATGCTCGCAGCGGTACCAGTGATGCTCAGGAGGGACAATCCATGTGGTTTTATTCTCGTGTTTAATCTTTAAGTGAATCTCCTGAAATCTGAGAGGTGCCGATAGCACACCATCCTCATCCACATCAGCTTTGGCCAAAGTGTCCACAATCTCATTCCCCTCGAGATACACATGGGAAGGAATCCATTTGTAGGTGAATATGTGATACGATACGGACAGCCGTATTAACATTTGAAGTATTGAAACCCCAGTCCTGTCTCTCACTTGTTGCCATCTGGCCAAATACTGTATTGCACTTTTATTATCAGATAAAATCCAAATCTCAGCTCCATGAGAAAGTGAATTCAGGGAGTCCAGGGCTTCCTCTGTGGCAATAAGCTCACAATGGAATACCGAGCAATAATCAGGATTTCTCATTTTCAGCCTTAAGACACAATATTGTTGTTTGATGTAAATTCAGCTGCCAGTACGATTGAATTCATCTTTACTGCCATCCGTAGAAACCTATATGGCATCATTCGGTATTTCTCCAATTCTCTCAAAAACCACCTGCCTCTGATAGTCGAGAATATCAGATCGTTTATTTACATGAACCAGCAAATCCGGAATGAAAATGACACCATCTAGATCGTCCGATGGGTCAAGACATTATTTCAGGTGATGTGGTTCCACGGCATCTTTAGTTATGTTCAGATTGGCTATTTGGCTGAAGGGGCTATTTCTCTTGAGTCTCTGACTATAACGCCAACTCCTAAAATAGGTTGAGGTGCGATTATGAGAGCCCAGAGCACTGAGTTTATTGTAATATTTGGTTAGATATGCGCGTCTCCTAAGGCTAAGCGGCTGAAGACCTGCCTCAAAAAGTACTATATCTCTGGGACAGGAATTTATTAAACCGGTGATCATCCGAGCTACGCTGAGCTGGACCATTTCTAGTTTCTGGAGATTTGTATCGGAGGCACAACAATAAATTGGAATGCCGTATTCCAGTTATGTGGCATAGGTGTTTCGTAAGGTATCAGCGTCTGAGCCCCAGTTTTGACCAGAGATGTACCTCAAGATGCTAATCCGTTTTCTGCCCTTAGCACGAGGTAATCAATATGTTTGTTGCCCAAATTTCCGTGTCCAACATAAATCCCAAGTATTTAGGGTGTTTATCTACTGTCAGCGCATGATCATTCATAAAGATGTTGGTTTGTAAATTATACATCTTTCTATTGGTGGTAAAAAAGCCTACCGTTGACTTAGTTGGGTTAAAACACAGTTTATGGTTCTCTGCAAAATCCCAAATGTCTTCAAGGACTAGATTAGTGTCTCTCTCCAATCTCCTCAAATAAGTATCGGACTTCCTAAGGACAATATCATCCGCAAAGGCGCCAATTTCACAATGTAACTTGGCGATTTTCTCGATGCCTGATAGATAAAGTGAGAACAGGGTTAGACTTAGGACTGAGCCCTGAGGAACACCCTGAAAGATCCTGAAACTCTCAACTGCTCAACGACCAACCACAGAACTTTCGATTCCTCAGATTTAACGTGCACGTATATCGCCTGTACTCTTAGGGAATCGAACCCTACCCTTCCGAATGGAAGACAGATGCCCTAACCACTAGGTTACCACGGCCTTAATAAGTTCTTGAGTAAATGAAAAAATGGCAGTTTATGTTTAAAAAGTTTTTTTTTTTTTTAATTTCGATCGAAAGTAAATTCGATGATAATTATAAGAGGAAAATATGAAAATTACAGAAAATATAATATGTAAAGGAAGCTTTTCAATTTAATGAAAAATATTAAATTTTAAATTCTAAGAAACTAAGTGTTTCTTGTATTTTAAAGTTAGTTTTGATTTTATAGGAAATTTTTAATTTTATTTATTCAATTTTTTTGGTGTATTAAATATGTTAAATAAATGACTAATTTGAGAAATATATTAAGGTTTTGCATACAAAATACGACTAATTATTATCTAATGAATTATTGAAATTTTTCTCACTCATTGATAAAAGTATGCTGTTAATTACAAAATTCCTTAATTAAAGTAAAATAATGAATAATTAAATTTTACTTTTTTCTTATGTTATTCATTTCCATTATATTATAAACAAATTAAAACTTGCTGCGTAATTCACACAATAAGTTTGTTAACTTAGTATGCAATCCACATTTGTTATATTAATAAAATATTTTAATGTAGTTGAAGTTTTACATTTTCTGCTGTTATTTCTTTTTAAAATATTATCAGAAATAATATTATAATTATAAAAGATAAATGTAAAAGATTAAAATAAAATATTTAACTTTACTGTACTTGATATATTTTTCTCGGGTCTCATATAAAAACAATCGTGAATATTTTTGTTTCATAACACTGATAAAATCGTAGTTTATACACAATTTAAATAAAATTGATATCTCTTTCATCATATATAACACTGAAAATATCCTGAATTATTAATTAATCAAAGAGTTTTTCAATAATAAATTATATATATATATATATATATATATATATATATATATATATATATATATATACTTTTTTGCATTTACAGTAAAAAATTAAGTACTTTTACTCTGGAAATACATAAGAATTGATCAAACTTAATGATTGATCAGAATCAAATCGAACACTTTAACAAACAGTAATCACTGAAGATATCCTTCATATTTATTGATAATACCTATTTTTATTTGGTTTTTAATTAATAAAATTGAAAACTATCAAAACTGTGCGTTAATCAGTGTGTTTAACTTGGAAAAATTGTTTTCGGCATCAAACTTATACGACAATTTCGATACTCGTTGCTTTAATTTTTCCACTAATAGTTGGTAACCATTCTCTTTAAATTGCGAGGATATATTTCTAGACTGATATAGGTATTTGCTAACATTTTTTATCCTGAAACACAGAGGAGACAATGAATTCGTTTGTAATATTATTATTCAATTTTATATTTTGAAACTTTTATCCGTATATTAAATCTCGGTTATTAACTCGGTAATTAAGATATGTTATTGAACGCGTGTGATAAATTATTTTTAATGATCATTATAATGATTTTAGATTCTTATCAGAAGTGATCTGTTGCAATAATAGTAATATTTTGTGTGTGTGTTTCCTTTGTTTCAATAAAAATAAATAAACATTGACTACGGCACATTACAAAATAAAGGAGTTTTAGGCTTTGTTCTGCACTGTCGCTTAGAATGAAATTAAGTGAGAAAATGTTTGTTTCAGATCTCACTGTGAAATAGCATAATTCATGCCTACAACATGTGTCATGATTAACTGGATATATTTCCTAAATTTAATATTACTCCCAAATCATTTTGATAAAAAAATCTTTTTAAACTGACATTATGAATTTAATTTTGATAAGAGAAAAATTAATGAACCTTTTCAATCTAAATAACGCCTTCCTCTGAATTATTTTGGAACTAATCCATTTAAAAGTAAAATTTTAAAATATATTATTTAAAAAGAATTTCATATTTAAAACATTGTCTGATGATATATATTGCATCCTTTTAGATAAAATTCAATAGAAATATTTTTCTTAAGAATGAAGTAAACCTTAAACAATCAGTTAAAATAAAATATTTTACTCGTTATTCTTTGTTTATATAACAATAGAGTTCATAAAATATTAATTTATTCTGATTCAATTAAAAATGCGGTGAACACCATTTTCTCCTCAATAACTTACTCTTTCATAGTGAGTAATGTAATTAACGAAATCTATGTACTTTATTTGACTGTCTGTTTAACCTTTCTTTATAATATGTATTTATTTTCAATTTACTAATTACATTTGCAAATAGCTATTACATACAAATGCTTTTTAATTAATATGCTGATCTCAATTATTATGAAATTTTTAGAAAGAAAAATGCACAATATTTTAATAACTGGGTTATTTTCTTTATTAAGATAACTTTATCGAATAATGATATAATTTTAGTATTTTAAGAAACATTATTTGACTACTTCTCATTATGCATGCATCATGAATGCATATTCATTTACTGAAAAAATCGCTTAAGAATATATGGTTAAAATTCCTGTTAAGAACTATCAATAGCAGTTATAAGACATATTATAGAAAAAGATTCTGAGCTTTCTCTTTTAGGCATTTGATCAAATATATTTTCTTGTGAAAATTTCCAAATCCTTTTTAATTCATCTTATCAAAAATATTATGCACAACACTGATAATTAAAACTGCTATACCAGAAAGTTCGCAAGCTACAGACATAAAACTTTTAATATAGATCATGCTTTGATATCCAGATGATAAAAAGTTTAGCGTATTCATACAAAATATTTGTAATATATAAGACAAATATTTTGCATTCAGTTTTTCTTCAGAAATTTCATTTGAACGTTCTTATTAGAAAAAGAATTTATTGTTACATCGATATATGAAGGAAAATTTTCTGTACATTCCTGCTTTTCCGTGGTAAGTTTAAAGTTATATCCTACTTGAAATGTAGTATATCCAGCGACATTAGAACTGATCATATTGAAAGAGATTCCTAGCAGATGAAAGTAATTTAATAAGCTTATATGATTATGAAAGCCACACGAAATGTGCTTGATTAAAGCAGAATTATCACTAATAACGAAAAAAGATTTATTTTTGTCAAAAAATGTAAACTAAGGAAACGAGTAGCCATGTTATGAATTTTGTACTGAGAAATGGAATTGTTCTTAAGAAAGTAACTATGTTTAAAACTATTCAATAGGTTTATAATATTTTATGGGTTGTTAGCATGACACTGTGGACACAGATTTTAAAGAAGCTGCATTAAAACACAACTTAATTTATGATAATAAATCTTCAAAAGAGAAATATAGAAGAATCTCTTGGGTAAAATCAAATCATGCGATCTTTTCAAATAAAGGAAAGTTCCATATTTAAGATTATATTAATGGTGTCAGTGTTTTGTGCCGTCTTGAAGAAAGCATATTTACAGAAAGCATTCATCATCGCCATACTATTTCATCTAGATATAATATTATCAAATGTCATAGGATGAATATTTCTATCGTTCTTTTTCATATTCTTATCAACTGAACTGGTAGTAGAATGATTAGCGCTTTTCCCATCATTTCAACAGTTTATGCCTTTTAATCTCACCTTGAGCATAAAAGTTTGTAGTATATTGGAATCCTTTTTAAACCGTATGCTTCTGTCTTATAACCTCTAGTGTGGAAAAAAAGCCGCTGAGAGACAAAACAAACAAACATATTCTTTAATTTAAAATAAGAGCCGATGTATATTTACATGCTAGAGAATGTTGCTCTGTCCTTCCTTTGAAACCTCTGGAGCCATTAGTTAGATAATTTACAGATTTCAATACTTTGAAGCTGCATCATGGGCAAATCAAATGCCGAAAGTTAAAGCATGTCATTTCATTAGTCCCTGCTTAAATTGCATTTCATGGGAACTTTTCATAGATAATGATATTCATGTGCTTCAAGAGAAGAAACTCCTAAGTACTAACTCCGATAGACTTGCATACGGAAAGCAGAAGAACCATATCTTCAGTAGTTCTACAGTAGTTGGAATATAACCTATGACTTTTCGCACTGAAGAGCACCATTAGGCCTCACCGTGACTCTACGAGGACCATATTAGCAATGTCAGCTTTGAGGAATGAAATGGTTGATTATTTATGTACTTGATTTCTTATTAGGAGAAAAAACATCTTGCATATGATTTCAGAGACTCTGGAATGCTATTATTTGCCCATGTTTAGTCACTTAAAAGTCCAGTGTATTGATAGCTCTATCTATATTCCCTATGCTATATTTATCTCTCTGCTTAAGCTGGTAAATTATGTTACTGTTACCAGAGGTGTTATAACGAGTGGTAAATTAGACAATAAGGCCTTCTAAATTTTTGTCGTGTATATATTGTATGAACCGTGGTAACCTAGTGGTTAGGGCATCGATCTTCCATCCGGAAGGGTGGGGTTAGAGTCCCAATGCAGCCAAAGACCCATCGAGTACATGTGATGTATGTGCTCTTTAAATCTGTGAAATCAAAAGTCCTGTGCTCGGTCGTTGAGCAGTTACCATGGGTGTAATGGTCTGGAGAAAATTTCCTCCCCCTTAAGACCAATGTATAAATTGAGGGAGTGGATCCTCTAGTAATGCCATCTATCGGAGGAGTTTTGAGCAAAGTCGCACTGCCAACTTCGTGGTGCTCTGGTTAGACGAAAGACGCACCCTACTGACTTAAATTCACATAGACGCCAACAGAGCTACAAGTAACAAGAAAGTATTTTTCAGCCAATGTTTGTCTTTAAAATATCATAGTTTCTTAAACTGAAACGATTTGAAAGATTAAGGGCTTAAAAATTTTACATAAAGTAATTTCTTTATGTCAGTTTTAGTTTTTTGGTAAAAATTTCTCTGA
The DNA here is from genome assembly GCA_037975125.1 of Latrodectus hesperus. Taxonomy (NCBI): domain Eukaryota; kingdom Metazoa; phylum Arthropoda; class Arachnida; order Araneae; family Theridiidae; genus Latrodectus; species Latrodectus hesperus. The sequence goes on from CM075855.1 coordinate 2,433,610, forward strand.
AGACATTCTAATTTTATCAAAAGTTTCTTATTTCGTTTGTAATTATGTTTCAAGAATTTTTTGTTTCTTCCTTTTATGTTACTTTAATATTTGAAGTTAAAGTCTTATGATGTTGTAAAATGGTATAAATAAATTTTAACGCCAAAATGGCATGTCTCTAAATGATATAATCAAATCGATTTAACTATTTATTATATTAATTTAATATATTAAAATATTTAAAAATCAAAATTTTTATATTTTATTTTTTACACATTTTATTGATAACAGTTTTAGCTTAATTCGATAGTATTTGTTTATGAAATCATGTTAGTTATAAGATATTTATAAGATTTTGATATTAAAATTAGAAAATGAAGTTGCAGTAGCATTTTTTGAGCATTAATAAAATATCAAGATCTCATTAATTATTTTACTAATATTTTATTACGAGTTAATTTCTATTTAAAATAAAATGTAATAAAAATGATAAAACTAAAAAACGTTTTGTTATTTTCCAATAGTTTTGATTTTCTAAACTTTTATTTGATTTGCTTAAAATTTTATTTGCTTTAATCAATTGTTTAAAATAGCATAATTTCATAAATCGTCAAAATTATCATGTGATAGTAAACTTATAGCAAACTGTTAATATTAATTACAAGTTTCCTTAAGCTTATTATATTATCTGTGCATTGCAAGTTATGTATATTTTATACCGAATTTAAATTTTCCCCAATTCTAATTCACTAAAAGTTATATTCTTATAAGTTCAAACTGGCTATAAATTTAATATCAAAATTTTTCATAAAATAAAAGTGTAACTTCCTAATTTGTTTAACTTAACTAAATATTTCATTTAAATTTTAAGTTCTTAAGTTTACATTGTTTTTGTCATTTGAAAATTAGATTATAAAATCTATAAATCATTCCCTTTCTCTTTTTAAAAATATAAGATACTATTATTCTCTTTTAAAGATATTCTATAAATTTAAATTTTAGCTTAAAATGTTTTAAAACACAAACATGAAAAACATTTCAAGTACGTAAATGTTACGGCAAGTTTAGATAAAATGAAAACTAAGATATGAAAAATATTCGCCTTTTCATTTCAAAATACATAAGCTGTAGATATTTCAAAAATAATGTTAGCCATTCCTATGAGCCCATTTGTCATCTAGTCCCCTGCCATTTCTCTCGATCCAAAATTTTACTTTATATTCCATAGCAGACGTGTAAGATATTTTCAAATCTCTTTTTTTCCTGTATTTCATACTTTTATTCAAAGAACGATACAAAAAACTGACTATGCTTATCAACAAAGTTGTTTTGTTGAAAATAGAAAAAAATCTCTTAATTTTCTAAAACAAACTAATTTGTTCAATACTTACAAAAGCACTCAAAACATATTTTTTACTCAAATTGTATTAAAATTCATTCCTTTATTTAAATTTTATCACAAGCTATACAAATTACACAAACTTCTACATTTACATCTATATTTTTTTGAAAAAAAACCCACAATCCAATATTCTATAAGGCCTGTAAAATAAAAATTTGTAACATAATATCGATGACAGAATAAAAAAATAAGTTTTAGTCATTAAAATATATTCTAATAATTATTAAAAATTTATAAACAAATAAAATTTTGTAATTCTACTGATTTATAGTTTCATTAAATATAAATAAAACGAAAAATATTAATTGAATATTTAAAAATTTATTATGTTTCAACATTTTTTATATTTTACATTCAATTTAAAAATAAAATTTTACTTAAATTTAATTGAAAGTAAAATAATTAAATTTTGAAATAAAATTTTAAAACTTAATTTACTTTAATCTTAAGTGCTATTACTTTCATAAGAATTTTAATAACTGTAATAACTTTTTTTGACGACAAATAAACTTATATAATTCCCATGATGTAAAAAATATTTTTTCAAACAGAAATTTTCAAATTTGTTAGAAAATATTAATAAGGAATATTTTAAAATTTCATTTTTTTTAATTTAGTACTGAATCAAATTGAAATTTAAATAAATATTTTCGCTCTATATTTATGTGATTATAATTTTTTAAATTATGTTTCATTACATATTGAAGTAATTAATTTTAGTAAAAATTATATTACATTTATATGGCATTTTTTTGTTCTAAATATTTTAATGTCTTAAGATATAGTAATTTTAAAGATTAAATAGCATTAAAAAACATTCAACAATATTTTAAATTTAAAAATCAGGCACACTTTTCAATTTATCTATGTCTGTATACATTTATACATGTAATATATATATATATATATATATATATATATATATATATATATATATATATATATATATATATATATATATATATATATATATATATATATATATATATATAATGTGTGTATATGTATATATTTCACACCCATAGAAGTTGATGTTTGAAGAATTACTATAAAACACGTTTTTGAAGATATCTGTAAATTTAAAATTGATGCGCGCACGTATTGATTTTGATTAAATTATCAAAATCAATATTATAAAAAACTGAAATACTGTAAATATGAATTTTAATCACCATCCTGGTTAAACAGTCAAATATATAGCTTAGAAAATATTACTCTTTTTCTTAGTAATTTCAGCCTGTAAATTGTAGAATATAATATTTGAAATATCTAGTTGATATAGCTTTTTAAATCTAAGTGAAAAATATTTTGATAAAAATAATTCATTTTAAATGTAAGAATCTTTATTTGTATTAACTTCTTTCTCTTTCTAAGAAAATACTTTTTTTATTTTTGCTTTTAAAACTTAACTGAAATTTGTATTTTGGGATTTGAATACATCAAACAATTTTGATTCAAAAATAAATTGTATTTTGGAATTAAAAAATTAAATTTTTTAAAAGTAAATTTGAAAATATAAAAATCTAAGCACTTTTTGCTTACAGAGAAAAATTAAGAATGGGGAAAATTTTGGAAAACTTTTAATCACTATTTTTGGTTTTCAAAACTAAATATGAAAATCAATTAAGCATTTACTAAACAAGATTATTTATGTACACAACTATATGAAATGATCCCAAATGAAATGGTTAAAAGTTTTCTAAATTTGAATAACAGTCTCGTGACAAAGGTTGATACAGGAGAAGACGTTTTTATATTCATTTTCTGATATGTGTTAAACATAAACAATGAAATATACGTCCATTTCTTTATACAACTAGTTGTTTAAAAATATATAATCCTATTAAAAGATCGATCACAACACTCAAGTAGTATAAAAATACATAAATTTTCATCAATTTAAACACTCAAGTTTAGTTGAGCTTAACCTTGATCAAGTCTTTATGGATACAATTTTCAAAAGAAAATAACCCATTATTACCTCAGAAATATAATTAAAAAAACCCAAACAAATTTTAGCACTGTGATCTTTAAGATGCATCTGTTATTAAATTAATCTCAAAAAATAAATTGCTCTTCAGAATATAAATGAAAAAATTTCAAATTTAAATACCACAAAAGTATAAAAATTAAGTTAACGAATATCTGAACACATGTAAATAATAGATGACTATGACTTTCTGTGATGGCAAGGTACATCCTCTTTCTTGAAGAGATATTAAAAGAATTGTATTTACATGGTATCAAATCTCGTATTGTACTATTCCTGTCTCCCATAAATCGTCTGGAGACTATAGTAGAATATCATATTATCTAAAGCTCTTGAGTTCTGTCTCAAAATTTCTAGATTGTACTGCAGCTAAATTCAGTGCGGGGATGAAGAGTGTTCACAATCGTTTTCAGGTTACTGTCGGGTCAAAGTTTTAGATGGGTGGTATAGCCGAATCTGATGTCTATTGTGAACATTTCCTTCACGATATTTTTTTAGCAAAAGTCAAGTATGCGTTCGATGGTGAAGTTGGAGCAATTAGAGGGGCTCTTAGAATATCATATTATCTAAAGCTCTTGAGTTCTATCTCAAAATTCCTCACAATCGTTTTCAGGTTACTAACGCGTCAATGTTTTAGATGGGTGGTATAGCCGAAACTGATGTCTATTGTGAACATTTCCTTCATTATTTTTCTTGTCAACAGTCATTTCTGCGTTCGATAATGAAGTTGGGGCAATTAGAGTGACTCTAGATCAGCTATATGATAGTCCTTCTTTTTCCATTCAGTCTATCATTTTCTCAGACTAATAAGCTACGATTCTGGCCATTGCGATTGCTCTCAATAATCCAGCGCTATGTCCGTTATATAATGATATTTAATATGAGAGATACACGAAAAGTATGGAAATATGATTTAAAGTGGATACCATACCACTGGTAATAGAAAACTGAATGAGCCGGCCAGAAAAAGATTGTTCCGTTGAATAAGTGTCCAGTGTAATCTAGTTAACACCTCTTCAGTGATCAATCAAGTGTTTGAGACAAGGCATATGCCGTTACTGAAAGAACATACGAAAGAAAAATCATGGAAGATTTCCATTCTTAATCTCCCCGATTATTCTAGAAGCAATGCTATAGCTGCCTTTCAGCATGACTGCTTACATAGTTATCTTTACGAAATTCGAATGACAAACAATGTTGCCTGCCCTTCTGGCATAGTGTTGAGGAGATAAATGCTGATCATCTTCTTGTATGTTCTACCCTCACAAAGCCTTCATCTATTCCCGAAGCCATGGACTTTTTGCACAATTTGACAAAAAAAATTTTATGCTTTAATTCATATTCAGATTCTGTGTTTGTTTTATATTTTGTATACGTATTTTGCATTTTTTATCTCCGTATGGCGTAAAAGCAATACCTGTAAATTACCTGCTGAATTGGAAATAAGAGATCACTGTTAAAATCAGATTTCACTCACACCTTAAAAATTATTTTTGATTCAAATTAAAAGGATTAATTTAGTTGGACATATTATAAATATACAACAATATGGTCTCATCCGAAACCAAATGATAGTTTATATGTATATTCTCCTGATAATAAAAAAATCATTTCCTGGTATTTAGAACCGAATATTCTTTCAAACTAATTATGGATTAAAAAATTATATAAAACGCAGTTTTTATCACGTTTGTATAACAAAACAGGATTGATATCAATATATATATATATATATATATATATACATACATATATATATATATATATATATATATATATATATATATATATATATATATATATATATATATATATATATATATATATATATATGTATATATATATATATATATATATATATATATATATATATATATATATATATATATATATATATATATATATATATATATATATATATATATATATATATATATATATATATATATATATATATACGTATACCTTTTACAGCATACTTAAAAATTTATATTTACATTTATACAATATAATTAATCATACGGAAAATGCTAAATTCATAAAACATTCATAGTACCTGTGTTTCTTAATTTACAATTTAAATAAAAAATATGACATTTGAAATAAAACTCTTTTTTAAAAATAACATTAAATAAATAATGGAAATTCTGTTTGGACAGTGCATAGCCAAAATGAAGTATTTTTTTTACACATGAATATTTTCCTTTATCAATTCTACTTTGTTTTAAGTAAAAACATTTATGTATTTTTCATGTTTTCTAAAATGGAAAATAGACACGTGTAATTTTTTTTAATATGTTAAGCGATATATGCACTATTATAACGATAAGATTCAAAATATTTATAAATGAAATATACTTTAATAGTTTTGTGTAAACCCATTCGCACTTTATCGTGTTTTTTTAATGAGGAAGAAGACTTTCCATGGAAGAATATTTGATTAAAAAATAAATTATTTTTATTCAAAATTAATATTAAATTATTCATTATTAATAAATTAACAAATTATTCTTTTGGCTAAAAGTGAAACAGAATTATTTACTTAATTTTAATTAACACTATTTATGAACAAATCACTGCATATTAATAAAATGAATAAATAAGATTGTTAAGTACAAATGGGTTTTTTTATTTTAAAATAATTATTTAAACATTTTTACATTAATGGTTAAATAATATTATATTTAAAAACTCTTTTCTAAGTAGTGTTTAATTAGCTTTCCTTAACTTATACACAGATTTTCGTTTCATTTATTTAATCTGCAAGTAAATAACATTTTAATTAAACGTAAATTAGTCTTCAAAACTAATTCAAAGTTCTGATTTTGTCACTTAAGTATCTTATGTCTGTAGCTTAAAGGAAATTAATTAGTAAATTTTCCTTCAGATAAAATGTTACAAGATAATAAATCCAAACTAACATGTTAGTGAAATGGAAAATTAAATCAATAAGCACATTCAGGTGAAAAGATGTAAGTATATGAATTTAAAGTCCATTTTTCTAAAAATAAATTTACAATATAGCAAGAAAATATATATGTCTAAAAATATATTCCTTAAGCTCAATTTTATATATCTAAATAAATATTTAAAATGCTTGCATTTTTCGTGTGTTCGAAAATGTAAATAATATTGTAGCATGAAGAATTCTATCTTTCATTTGTGATACACAGAGATTTGTTTTACTATGTAACTAAATATGTAACGATTGAAATGTAAAATATACTTTCCATAATTTCAATAAAAGTGTATGAAGTTTCAACCACTATTTTATTATATATATATATATATATATATATATATATATATATATATATATATATATATATATATATATATATATATATATATATATATATATATATATATATATATATATATATATATATGTGTGTGTGTGTGTGTGTGTGTATTAAAATTATAGCATTATTACATAATAATCATATTATTATCAGATAGTAGATGTCCATTAACTTTCTAAAATTAAATACTTATTTAATGTTGTATTGTGGAGAACGTTGTTGGATTAATGATTAATGAGATATATTTTCGTGTAATTTTTTATTATTGTTAAATTAAATTAGGGTTAATGGACATGTTATTTGAAGATAAAAATTGGGAAAATAAGCAATTTTAGTAATTAAAACATATTCTTAAATATTAATCTAAATTGAAATTAAATGTAAATCTTAAATTAATGTACATACATTTTCACTTTATTTGACGTAGAGTAGGACCTATAGTATATGCTACTTTTGTCTAAAATCTATTATATATGCATTCCAAACAATAACGAGGAAAAATGTCATGGAATAGAAATGGAAATGGGAGATAAAAATTTTTTGCTAAGCCTTTTTTGTGTTTTGAACCTTGTCATCAAAGGATTTATATTTTTTGCTTGATTTCCAAAACTTCTCTCAGTTGAGGAATCCTACTCTAAATACATGATTGGATATTGTTCTCTTTTAAAAGAAAGGCAGTGAGAGATAATTTCAAGAAAACAGATTTTCATAATTAAATAGAAATAGTTTAATATTAATATTCTTGCGTTAGTTCCAAATATTCTCTATTACATATACAATCTATATTTCTGCTTAACTCTCTTATTAAAAATAGTTCTTATAATCAAAGTGAAAGTAAAGTAAAGTCATTGTATTCCATGAATTAAACTTGTATTTATAAATCATCTAAAATACAATGAGAAATGATGATATTAAATTGAACTGAAGACATACCTAAGTTACATAGGTTGAATGTTGTATTAATGGATCATTGGATAGAAATATTACAAAACTTCTTGGTGGCAAGTTTTCGGTGTATCTTTAAAAATCGAGTAAAATATTTATCATTCATAATTTTTATTCATATCTTGAATAAAATTCTTTATAAAGCAATTTCAAGTGGCAAACTTAATTCAAGATATTCAAACTTAAAGCATACAGCAACAACTGTTGCAATTTAAAATGATTGTAAATTCAAGTACACTATTTTAAAAAATTGTCTCTTAATCTGTTTCATATAAATTGAACAAACGAAACAATTTATTAAATTTATATACACACAGGTTATTAAATATTGAAACTAAAAGTGATTTAATATATTATACAATATATTTGAATTACAAATTCAAAATATTTTAATTATAAATCACCGGTACCCAATTTTCTGCACTTAAAAAATACAAATTAAAATCGAGGCTATATTTAACATAGATTTATCTTTGTAGTTGTAGATACTTCAGTAATGCGTGTATCAACAAAATATACCATTAGTAAACCGATTGTTCTGTAAATGTTAAAAATAATATAACATTACTTTTAAGGGTTTTTTTTTTACTTTCGCATTAATCAATATTTATTTTCAATTTGAGAACGTCTCTGCTTTAGTTTATACATTTTTTTTAGTTTTCACAAGTCTATGAGGGAATTAAGTTTATTTATATGTATTTTGTTATTTCAATTTGAGGAAGTTACTTTGTATACACGATCTACATTTTTTATTATATTTGGTTATTTTGCTTTTTGTGTAAATTTTAATTGGCTTGTGTAAATATTTACATTAAAAATTTATGGCAGACACAAATATTTATCGATTTGTAAATTTTCTCCATTTACATCATTGTGAGATGTTTTTTGGAATAAATAAAATGCTCTGTAAATAATAACTTTTCTAAAAAATAATTAAAATCTAAAACTGCATTTCTAAATTAATAGTGTCATAAATGTAAATAAATATAAATTTTATATTTCTTCTCCTCGTAAGTTTAATAACATAAATAGGAAAAATAAAAACATTTAGCATTTTAAGCTCACATATTTAATAGGATAACGTAGTATGCAATTAACATAAGATTTTTAATACCTGGAAAAATGGGAATTTTATTCTTTTGTATCAGTGTAATCAATGAGTAATATGTACAACAGATAATTAATGATAATTAAAATTGTTTTAACATCATAGTAATATAATATTCAGAATTTAATTACTTTATGCATCTTTTTCCCGATATTGATTTAGCTGGAACTAACTGATACCAGTAAACGAGCTGTTAGCAAATTTCATAATTAACATCATTTTTAATGCAGTGTAAACATAATGTTAAACGTTTTAAAAAATGTGTCTGGAAGAATGATTACTAACTCATAAATATTCAGAACAACTATCCCATTATTAAATAAGGAACATTTTTCCATACTAATTTTTGCTTTCTATCTTTCCCTAATAACAGTCTAAGCAAGCAATTCCCATTAAGTATTGAGAATTAATTAATTAATAATTACTACCAAAAGCTTTCTTATCATGAGATGATAAACATTTTAATGTTACTTTCCGAATGCCAGCCGTATTTTAAAATGTGTTTTTTTCGATTGATAATATAGTATATCATTCCTTTGAAACAGTTCTTAAATTAAGTATAGGCATAAACTATTGTTATTTTAATTGAGATAATACTTTTTAGCATTTCCAAGATCTCTTAACTTTTCTTAAAATATAGTTTATAAACAATTGTTCACATAAAAATAGGATAGAATATTTCTAGAAATACTAAAGCTAAAACTTAGCTTCACACGATATTTTATATTGAAAGTACTAGAAAGATGACCAAGAATAAATTGCCAAAAATGTATAAAATTAACGAAGAAATAGCTACAAGTAAATATTTATTTTTTCATCAAATTATTTCATTAAGTTTGATGGTTTTCAATCTGCAGATTTGAAATAAGATTGAAAATAAGCTCTGTACTTCCAATATTTCAGTAATAGAAATTTACCGTAACATCTCAAATTTCATGATTGAGAGAAGGATGTCTTTTTTATTCTGCTTCTTTTAATGCAAGTTTTATTTTATTTTTGTTGTTATTTATATCTTTAAATAACATGCTATTTCTTTATCTGGTTGTATCTCCAAATATCTAACAATAATCAAACATTCAAGTTCATTAAGAATAATAACAAAGGCAAACTCAACATATCTGATTATTTTTGAATATATATCACATTACAATAACTAATGTGACTACATTAAAATAATTTTTGTACAGTTGCATTGCATTGTAATTATCTAATTATATGCCATATCTAATTAAAGTTTAAGACAGAAATACTATATCAAATTTTATAAAATAAATATTCTCTATTATACTTGATAAATTCATAACAAAATTTTGTTGCCAGTTTATAATCTGTCAATTAGATTATAATTTGAAATCAAAATTGATTAGTATTTTTATAAAGATTACAAATGTAATTATCATTCTTAATAGGATCGAGATCAGTACTATCATCTGGCTTAAAAATAGATGGTTTCAATAATCGTTACACACAAATTACTTTTGAAAATCATTAAAGAATAGGCTAAATCAGTTAAATTTAATTTCCCTATATAAGTACTTAATATATTTGCATTAACTGTTAAGAAAAGAAACAGTGGTGCGATTCTCTTTTAGTAATCTTAAATACATGTAGCATCATTAATTTTAATAACTAAAAATATTTGAAATTATAAAATTAGGTTTATAAATTCAAATATTTTAATTATTATAATTTGTGCACTATATAAATTTTGAACATTCAATAATTATAGTTTATCTGTATTCATAAGCAAAACGCAACCTTATAAAATTTTAAATAAAAATTAGTATAAAACACACGAAACAATAATAATGAATTTAACTAAAAGGAAATTGGTGAATAAATTTGAAAACTTATGTAGGAGATTTTCTTGATTTTTTATATCAGATATAAAAATGATTTCATTTTTATTCCAAGTATTATTAACATTATTCAAAACGTTTTGTATATGTGCTAGTAATTTGCTCACTTTTAGATTGAAGTCTGTAAGCATAACCATGTGATTTTAAACATATGATCAAAAACTGCAATCGAGGGATTTTTAATATTCAACGCGAGTGTTAGATTCTCCTAAATATTTTACAATCTTAACTTTTTTCAGTATTTAATTCAATGAATAAAAAGTTTACTCAAATTAAATCGAATTCCCTGCGATATTTTTTAATTTAATAATCTTTTTAACTTTTATTGAGTTTTAGATAGCAAAAAAACTGAAATTCCTTTTATTTAATTAAAATTCTACTAGATACATATAAGAATGTATGACAAAATGTGGATCAAATTATGTTTTTTTTTTTTTTTTTTTGTTAATATTAGGAAGATGAAATTTTTAAATCCAAAACTCCATTAAATGTTTTTTTTTGTTATTAATTTTATAAGCATAACATTTCTTACATATTAAAAATATTGTATGCAAATTCTGTCTGAATTGTTTAGCATTCTTAAATTTAAGTATTTATGAAGTATAAATGAAAGTAATTTTATTTAGTGCTAAATATTACAAGGATTATTATGATTAAAATTATTTTCTTCATTCAAAGATATTTTTGAAATTTCAAGCGATTTTGAGTATTTTCTGATCATCATATTTATCTAACTCCTGTGAGATATTAAATTAATCTGTTTTGATATTTAATTGAATGAAAAGGATTTCATACCAATTACACTGAATTCAATGCATATTTTAAAGCTATTTTTAATCTTTAAAGACTGATTGGATTTTAATTAACAAAAAAATAGAAATTCCCTCTGTTGAACTGGAATCATACTCTCTTAAAAATATCGAGTTTCCACTCGATATTTTTGAGAATGTACGATTTTCTGGAATTATGTAAAATGCCAAAATTTAAAATCCATGTTTGAAGGAAATTTTATGAATAGTGAATAAGATATTTCATGAAGATATCAAATATTCCAAGCATTTAATGATACAATATGCTGATGATAAATTTAATTCCATGGACGGAATGAACACAAATATATACCATTCCTCTAAATTCATAAATAGTTAAGTTAAATAATAATCACAAAAAAATTTCACTAGATATTAATATAGTCAATAGGGATATTGAGAGTAACCGTAAGAGAAAAACAAAAAGCGTTTTTTCATACTGAGAAAATTTTGATTGAGATTTTTTTTTTGGATTTAAAGTTATTTAAATCTGTGAGTAGGTTTTGCTGTTCTATTCTAACAAAGTAATTCCATGCAATCTATAACTAATTCTAACTGTGAAATTGGCTAAGCAATTATAAAAATACTTTCCCTAAAAACATGTCATTAATAATTTCCTCACTGAAAAGACTATCTCAACAAATATTATAATCTTTATCGATGTTTATTTTCAGTAATATTAATATACATTTTATGCTTAACAGTTCTTTTAAAGAATTGAATTAAAAATTGCAAATTTTAATCGCAATTGCATATAGATCTTTGTGTTATTCGATTGAAATAGTTCTAGTAATTTTTTTAATCGAAGTAAACTAGGACACTAGTTCCATATTTCTCTGTAGTTTACTTGCTTATTTTAGATATTTAATATTGGTTCATCTGTAAAGAAAATTTCTCTTCAGACATTAACTCTCACATAAAAATATCTAAAAGTTGCTTTAGTTGACGTGTCTTACGAAAGGATATGAGACTTGTGAAAACTATCTCCTTGTAACTTATTGTTTGTGTCATTTGAATTGGCAAATACAAAAGCAGATATAATATTATAATATTTTTAGACTACACCTAATCTGTATAAGATAAAACTACAGTCATCAATGTGATTTATATCGATTTTTGGCCCAGCTAAAAATGACGTATATACTTGAAAACTTGATCTTAATCTTGTTAAATTTGACTTTTTCTGAACAAAATAAATCATATAAAAATATAAAGCGATGATGATAATTTTAAACCTCATTTCTTAACGATTTATAAAAAAGCAACAAATCTGATTAGAAAATGAACACATTTTTTTTAATGTACTACAGTACATAAGCACAAAATTAAGCAAGTATACCTCAAGGAAAAAATAAAGTTTTCGAAATTTTATAAATAGTCACAGATTGACAAATTTAAGATTTTTTAATTTGTTGCTTTTAACAATAATTAAATTAAAAACATTATCTGCTTTAGAAATTGACTTTAAATAGAATTTTACAAAGAATTAAAATGAAAGAGAATAAAAATACTTTATATTTTATCTAAAGATTATATTGTAAAACACATAATTTTATTAAGCTATAAATTTTGTCAATAAATATAGGAATTGTTTGATCAAAATCGATGGAATCATATGATTTGCAATTATAAACTTTTTTAATAAATCTAATCGTGTTTTCTTTCATATCTTGAAGTATGAAAAAATTATAAGGACGAAATTTTTCAATTCTAACGTTTTGTTTCTCTGAAAAAACAGAACAATTGGTATTTATTACGACAGTAGAAATAACTGAACATTTAAATACAATTCTAACTTCGTACAAAGTTAAATTAATGAACTTATTATCTTTATCTTTCTATGTCACGATCGATGGAATTTTAGGACAATAAACCTCATAATGTCTTTATTTATTTCCATTGATAACCTAATGAAAAAATTTCTATTTTTAAAAATTACTTTGTTGTTGAGGGTCTTTTACTCATTAAAACTCCAGTTTCCTATTATTTCAAATGTACAAAAAAGCATTCTACAAATAGTTCTAGCTAAATTCAAATTAATCTTAATTTTTATAAAATCTATTTCAATGAACGATATTCAATTTCGTAGAAATAATGTATGCCAAATTATAATATGATAAATAACGTATAATAATATAATATTAATATAATAAATAACGTATACTAATATAATGATAAATAATATAATAAGAAAAAACTGCTTGATTTTGTAATATATATATATATATATATATATATATATATATATATATTCATCTTAGTGATTTGTAACCATTAAGTTTACATTAACCCAGTCCAATTTTGCTAATAACACACACATCTTTGTAAGAACCTTCATTGCTATGAATACATTTAGAGTTAAAAAAAGTACAAAGCTACTAATTGCTCTTAAGCAATTTAAAGAAATGCATTCGTACGCAACTATGGAATGTTATTTTTAAAAGAAGATTTTTCGTTGCCTGTGATCACAAAAATTAGTTGCACAAATATCTTTCCATAGTTTTTCATCACTTGTTATCTAACTTCGTAATTTGTTATAAACTTCGTAATTTGTTATTATTTACTACTCTTCTAATCATTGATCTTACTTTCTACAATGCTAAAATCTCAAAATATTCTAAAAATTTATGCATAAAAATCAGTTTGATATGCATTCTTTTTATAAAACTTACCACAAGTATTTAAGTTTTTATTAAATTATATATATATATATATATATATATATATATATATATATATATATATATATATATATATATATATATATATATATATATATATATATATATATATATATATATATATATATATATATATATATATATATATATATATATATATATATATATGTAAACTCGTCTCCATAAATTAAGGATAATGCAAATTCAGGCAAAGAAATAGACAGAAGTAAAACAAATGTGGCTTATATGTGAAGTCCATTTATTAAACAAAAGGTAAAGAGCAAAAATGATGCTATATGTTTGACATCATTAATAAAAATTTCAAATTTTCCTCTCTGGGCTGGGCAAATTTTAAAAATCAACCTATTTACAAAAAATAATATAACATGGTTAGTATGATAGTTAATACATAGTATGCCTTTCAGACGATGCAATATATGACATACAACGCCTAGGCATGCTCAATATCAAATTATCTATCTGATCTTGGGGAATTTCATCAAGCAACGCTCTCAGAAGTTCCGGTAGATATGTGAGAGGGGGCTACGGGCTGCAATTTGTCGGCCAAACATGTCCCACACACGCTCTATTGGATTTAATTGCGGTGAGTATGCAGGCCAGTCCATACGGGTGATATCCTCCGATTGAAGCCATTCGTCTTCAATGATTGCATGGTGAGGACGGATGTTGTCATCCAAAAACAGAAATTCTGCACCCATGGCGCCCAGAAACAAACGTACAAGTTGTTCCAGAATGACATCCCGAAAGATATAGCTTATCACGGTTACATTCTGAACATGCAGGTTAGTTCTGGAAACCAGAATAATTGCTCCCTAAACGAGCAATCCTGCACCACCGTAACAGTGTCGTTCAATGGTGTTCTCTTGGTGATAACATGTACCTGCTCTCTCCTTATGAAAGTCTGGTGAGAATCACACTGAAAGCCAAACCTGGACTCGTCGGAAAACATCATACATGACCACTGTTGCGTTTGTCAACAATGCAATGATCTCTACTTCAGGCTAACCGCAGGCAACAGTGAGTTGCGGTAACTGGAACACATCTGATAGGCCAACGAGCATATAGACCAATGTGCCCTAAGGGTCTGTACAGGGTCTGCCTTGAAACTGTCGTACCAATAGCAGAAGAGAGATGACGAGACAGGTCTGATGCTATGCTCCGTCTGTTTCTTTTGACAGTAAATGTCAAATACCGGTCCTCATTTGGCGTTGTAACTTGCTCATTTAGCGTTGGGGATTACCTGTGCTGTAATGTCTACTCACATTATCATCATGTTGGAACCGTAACCAAAGCCTGGAGATGAGACTCTGGGCGATTCTAAGTTACTCGGATACTTCCAGCAAAGAACGTCCACATTCCAAACGGCGGATAATTCTACCACGTAAAACATCAACCAAGTGCTTCCTTTGTTCCATAACTATGCGGTTATTGAACTGAAAGGCTTTTAAAGCGCTCTTAAACAATTTTACTACTTTGCAACCATTCCTTATATACACCTCTCTAACATTCTTCTCATTGTGACTTACTATCGGCGCCATCTGGTGGTTTCTTGTAATTCGCATATTATTTTTCAAGATGTGTGTGATAATTCTACATGGGAAATTTTTATTTTAGATTTCAATTTCTCTGAGTGATTTTGAATTATCCTATATATATATTTGAATACGATTAAAATACATTAAAACTCTCTTGATTTATTGATATATTGTTATTTCAAGTTTTTCTTGTTTCTTAAAGGTATTCAAAATGTAAACCGCTTTCTTCTATGTGTATATGGTTTAGGAAACCCTCAGATAATCTTCATTAAAATGTTTTAGTTAATATAAATTAATGTTATTGTGGTTGATCATTATAACAATAATTAAATAAATATGTTTTGTTAATCACATAAATACTTATTAGTTTTAATATATCATCAAAGGAGATTTTGGGGATTGTTTTGTTTCTATTTTATCTATAAAACATTGATGCTAAAGTGTCATATGAATCTTTTTAGTTCGCATGGTAAGTAAATGAAAAAAATTCACTAACAATCTTAATTCTCCTAGTTGAGAGAGAGCAGTTTTAAATTTTTCATGACATTTATTGTAATTTTAAAAAAATCTAAACTGTCTCGTTAAATAGGTTGTAGTTATTTGAAGAAGAAAAAATAGAACTTATTGAAACAACCTAGCAGTGCTTATTCAAATCTTTGCATAAGAAAATGCTTAAAAATAAATAAAATTTGATGTTGACATTTGAAAAGAGATAGCTGAAATAAAATCCTATTTGCATATTTAAAACATGCTCTTAAATGATTTGTTGTTCTGTGTTTAATTTATTAATTTGTGGTAAGATAATCAAATTATACTCGAACACTTAAAGTTTTCATAAACTTGTTGTAAAGAGTTCATAAAAGTTCAATTGCTTTCTTGCTTGTCTCATTTAAAACTTTTAAATTTTTACATATATTGCACTGTTAATTTGTTCTAATTCTTAAATTTCAATGTTTATTCTTTTCGTATTCTTATGATACTTGAACTGTTATAAATATTTTGATTGATCCTTCCAATAAAGTTAACAACAACTTATTTATTAAATTATAATCTCAGTTAACAAAACTTCAATGGAACAAAAATGAATTTATTTAATTAAAATATCAATACAACTTTTCATTTTTTCAGTCAGTTTTGAGTATTTCGGAAAATTTAATTCATGATTGTTTGCCCATAAAAGGCACTATCAGTCAGTACCATTTCAAATAAGAATTTCAGGACTTTATTGACGAACTAAGCACTTCAGAATCTAATCTTACCGCACTCAATATTTCCCTTTTTTGTTGACACTGTGGAAGTAAATATAAAAACTTATTTGAACTTACCGTCACAGAAATGCATTTATTTTCTGAAAATATATTGAGGAAATGAAGTGCTTGGTATAAATAAAAGTATATTTTGAAAACAGTATATATAAGTGAAATACATACCACACAAAAGTGAACATCATGAAAACAGAAGGCTTTGGTATAAATAGTAAAGGCATAAAGTTTGGTATTTTTTTAAAACACCAGAAAAATTCACAAATGACAGGTAATATCATTAAATTGCAGTTGATATTGGTTAGGATACACTGTAAAGGGGCTCTATGGGTAATGCTTAATTATCAATATTTACTGACCAAATTTATGTCCCTTGCATGCCCAAATTAACATTAGATTCATAATGTATTCATTACAAAATACCTGAAATGTATGTATTAGGTTGGAGAATAAAAAAGTTCGTGTCGTTTTTACCAAAGACTTTTATTTAAGCAAAAAATAATAATTATATCAATAAGTTAATCAATCACATATTCCCCGTTGCTGTTTATAACTTCTTCCCACCTCTCAACCAATTTGTTGATGCCGTTTCGCCAAAAATTGCCTGATCTCGTGTAAAAGAAGTTGTGGAGCCAGTTTCTAAGGACCTTTTTGTTATCGAAGGTAACGCCCTTCATATGGTTTGATAAGGAGCGGAAAAGATGGTAATCGGTGGGTGCAATGTACGGAGAATACGACGGATGCTGCAGGGCCTCCCATTCGAGCTCTTGGAATGCGGCTTTGTTGACTTGTGCAACATGGGGCCTGGCGTTGTCGTAAAGGAGTATGGTTTGACCATTTCAATCAGGTCTTTTCAGTCGAATAGCCTAATTCACGTGGTGTAACTGGGCAATGCAGATCTCCTTGTTGACTGTGGCATTCTTTTCGAACATTTCCCAGTGCACCAAGGTATCCTTAAAAACTAGCTCAACAACTGCTTTGACACCAGACCAGATGAATTTTGGCGGAACGGCATCAATGGGTCGAGAGGTGGGAAGAGCTTATAAACAGCAACGGCGAATATATAATTGATTAACTTATTGATATAATTATTGTTTTTTGTTTAAATAAAAGTCTTTAGTAAAAACGCTACGAACTTATTCCCCAACCTAATACTTGCAATTAAGTTCATTGTAAAATTTTGCTTTAGTAATTTCTTAAATAGATGCTTTTAAGAAAATTTCTAGCTTTGTTAATGAGAGTTCCAATTCAAAATTCATCAAAAGTTGACACCCTTACCATAATTATTTTGTATTGATCTACATTTATTGCGTATTTAACAAATGCTAGCAAATACTCAATATTCAAATTCAGAAACTAAACATTTTAAAAATTTTAGTTATGATAATATTAAATTGTGAAGTTGCCTGTTGTTAACATCCAAATTAATTTATAAATAGAAAAAGAAAATGAATTTTGTTTAATGTCGCTATAGATATTAATATATTTTTAATTTGTTAAATACAATGAATGGGATTTTTTTAATATTTTAAATCTTTACACAAGTAAAATTAATATTAAAAACAGAAATAAAGGCAAAGATAAAAGTATTTTGCTGTATTTTAACAATTCATCAAAAATGGGAAGAGAAAGATATTAAGAAACAAAAATTTTCTATGATGAGCAATTACTATATATAGTTACTTGTTACAATTTACAATCACTGTATCCAAAAGCAATTAAAATTAATGCCTTAGAAATTGTGAAATAATTCCATCGTAGCGCTGAGAGCGCCATCTGTAAATAAGAGATACTTAATTGATGATTTGTATATCGAATGTAAAAAACATGATCATTCGATTCTTCTACAGAAATTATTAAAAACGTATAATAAAAAAATACCCTATAACATTTTAAAACATTAAATTTAAGAAATTTATTTCTAACTTTGGGTTGGATCCTAGCAGAGTCCACACCGTTGTTGCAAATGATTTTATTTGGCGATAATTGTGGTTTGCGCCAAGCTTGGTAACCCTATTTCGATACACTAGATATGGTAAACTAAACTATTTCTGGAATTTCGTTCAAGCTTAGCGCTTTTTTTCAGTTTGTCGCCAAGGGTGTGGTCTGTCCTAGGATTTTACCAAACTTTGTAAATGAAGCATGATATCAAAAAAATAATCAATTAATCCATTTTTATTAGTTATTGTATTCCTTTGTGCATAGAAAGTATGCATTTCTCTTCGATAAAATTGGAAAATATGTTTTTTGTCTTCCCACATGAGCTTATAACTCTTGAGGGGTGGCAGGAGATGTACCTATAAGCGGAAAGCAGACTATGGAAGCAATTTTGGAGACTTGCTTGGCATGAAATACTATAGGATAAGCCACACAAAAATTACGATACAAGGAAATAAATAATTTTAAAGGATTCTTCATATCATCTTGAATCAACTTCATCTTTTGGGCTATAAATAATGTAAATATTATATTGCATATGGAATAAGATTTTTCTTTTTACTTCAATACATTCTATTTCTCTTATTTTTTTTTGTCTTGTAAGTGGGTCAACGTTCTATACTGATATTATAGCTTCCTTTAATATACATTTAGGCACAAGGGCCGTATAATCCATGATTCCAAATTCCGAGCTTTTTTGGCGTTGAATAAATATTGCCAAGATGACGGATCGTGACGTGCGTGATGAAGTAAATACTAGGGTTACCAAAATAGAATTTTCTGCATAATTTTTACAGGTCTCCATATGTATGACGTAATAAAAGCGAAGTTGCCAGATACATAAGAAAATCCGCCCAAAAAATCGCCAATATCAGAATTTTGCATCCTGGATTATACGGCACCTGTGCCTACATTTATAAATATAATTGATTTCCAAAGGAGAACATTTACTTACTGATTGTGTTTAAAAATTACTTCTATCATAAGACAATTTGCTTTAAATTTTATGCATTTATGTGAATAAAGATTTTCACCATAATATTTGTAAATTAATATCTTTACAAAATAATAATAATTCACATAACAATTCGAATTTGTTTTGTATTTATTAAGAAAAAATTGTGTGTTGTGCATTGCATTGTCATACTTTAATTGGTACCAAAATTTTATTGATAATCAATGAAATTAATTTTTTTAGTTTGAGTTTAAATTCTCCAATATTTACGAAGATTAAAAAATTAACTTCATAAAAGCCAGTTTTAAAAGGATTTATATCTAAAACAAGTCTCATGAATTTGAATTATTCGCTGAAGCTGTTTCAAATTGAAAATATTAAATTTAATTACCTACTAAAAATGAATTAAAATTTTACAAAATATCTACTGCATATAATGCGATTACCATTATTGAATTTGAGCAGAAATTCTTCTATATTGGAATTTTTCTTAATGAATTAAGCTGAAATATAATTTAGTCAAATGAATATGAATTTAATCAAACGAAGATGAAATATGAATTTAATCAAACTAAATTCTTGCTTTAGAACTATTTCTGATAGAATTAAAGCTGCATATAAAATATTTCAAATTAAAAGTTAAAATGCTACTATCAAACTTTTCTGTGTGTGGGGGTATAAAATTTACCTCTATTTCATAAAATATACATATGTAAAACTAATTTTATTAACTTTAATTTATCCTTGAAATAATTAAGCACTTTTTAGAAGTTTATATGCTATTACCAAACATCTTTTCTCATATATTTTACATACACTTAATGAAATAGGTATTAGTTAATTTTATAATTTAAGTATCATACGCACATTGGTTAATGATTTCATAAAATAAGGATTCATTAAATATATCACAAATATAATGAAATAACTGTTGATAAATAGGATTTTTTAAATCTTTAAGCATAAATTATAGCAAATTTAAAATTTTCTCTGAGGTATACTAAATGTATTTAAAATAAATAATATACAAATTTAAAAATACTTTAACATTAATAAACACAAATTATCTTTGAAATGTAACATTAAAATTAAAGAGTTAAAAGAATTTTATTTTCATGAAACTAAATTCAAATTGGAATTGAAACACTTTATAAGGATTTTTGGAAATTATTACTGTCTCACATATTATAAGGTTTCTGAGCTTATTCCGATTTTGCAATTTTTTATCGATTTTTATTTAAGGATTATTAGCTCAAACGATTAGCAGTTGAATTTTGAAATTATATTTTATAATTCAATTAGGCTATTTTCGTGATAAATAAAATGCGAAAAATTGCTTGTTATAACTTTTAATTAAATTATCCAAATTTAATACATCTTGTTTTTTATCTCAAGAGATTAATTTTCTACTTGATAAAGTTATTAAAGAATTTTATATTATATCATTCTTTTCTAGTGTTGTTATTGTTAAAAAAACTTTATATTTTTCAACGTAATACAAAAATTTTCTCTACTTTTATAAACTTTATGTGTCTAAAGAGTATACTTCAGTTTTAATTACAAATGAAACATTAGTATTTTTATATTAATAAAACTGCATTTTATTAATATAATAAAAAATGCAATATAACCTTGCAATTTTTACTGTGCTAATATATTACGTGAATATTTTAAAATTATAAATTATATTTAATTTTATATGAAAGCATTTTAATTTTTAAGTTCATTTTTATTCATAAAATTCTCATTCTTTTTGTAATTAAGTTTTCCTTGCTACCCTTTTTATTAAAAAATGACTCTACTACTTGAATGCAAACCATGACTTTGGTAGAATTTAATTCTTTCTCTTCAATGAAATTTTTCTCTGTCTCTTGATTAAGTTATATTTTAATCTCAATTGCCTTAAAACAATTTTAAACTAATCTTCACATAAATATATTCCTGCTTTTAATTTTTTTATTCATTTCTATATTTTTATACCAATCAGAGTAATTCAATATATTTATATACTTACGTTTTATCCGGTGTTTACATTTTTCTTGGTATTGTCAATTAAGGGAGTGGTTCCCTCTGGTGGCGCCATCTATCGGAGGATTTGAAGAGCAAAGTCGTACTTTACTATCGTGGTGCTCAAGTTAAAACGAAAGACGCACACCCTTCTGACTTTAATTCGCGTAGCCGTCGGCGTAGCGAGCTTGGGCTTGTCCAAGTGTCATAAGTCGCAACAACAACCTTTTTCTGATACTTTTTTGTTTCTTGAGCGTTATTTTATTACACTCCCTGTCACCCTCACTTCTGATTGAAAGTAATTTTAGTAGTTCATTTATATATTATTTTAACAAATATTATTAATAAAAATATCAAAATTCTTTGTCATCATTTGCATGGTGTATATAAACAAATTTTAATATTTTGCACCAATTTTCCTCATACTTTTTATGTAAATTGGTATTGTTCAATTTTCTGTTGTTTGCTAAATCAATTACTTATCTCTTGCATACTAGCATTCATAATTAATTCTTCCACATAAGCAATTGATTCCTCTTAATAAGAAGAGGGTTCTTGCTTGAATATTTTCTAAATTGATCAACTTTTTTTCTCTATATCATTATAATAAAATCAGTTTCATAATAAAAGATGGGCGCAATATGTTATTTCTTGAATTAAGGCCTGATTTTCATCATCTGATGATAATGAGATGAAGATGAGAAAATTGATCTAGTTGATATGATTATAATTTCAACTATTATAATTATATTTTAATTTTTTTTTCCTTGCAAATATTGAAAAATGTCACAACACATTTCTTTGAACACTTTAAACACAATAGGATGCTTTAATAAAATTAAACATGAATAACTCTTAACACGCGTTTCTTGCACTATACTTTAATAGGAAAATGTGTAAGACTAAATAAAAGAAGAAAATTTTATTATTTCCAAGCAAATCTAAGCGATTAGTATGTAATAAAAGTTTAAAAAATGTTCCACTTATTCACTAGGACTCTGCAAAAACTAACAGCAAAACTTTCTGAGAAATTTAGAATTTATAACTTGTTTCTAAGCTTTGCAATAAAATTATTTATAGCTCCAGTAAAAATAATAACATTAAAGAGTAGATTTTGTATAAAAACATTGAATTAATATCTATAACAGTTAAAGAAATGTTATAAAAATTATTATACATATGATTATGGCATTCATACGGTCTGTTAAATAAATCACTATATATTTTTTCATTTGAAAGTTTTTTCTGAACATTTTATAGTTTATTTCTTGTTATATACTTTATGTCATACCATATATTTCAACAACACAAAAAATTTTGAAGAGATCTTTTTAATGTTACTTATGGTAAGAAACATTTACACAAAGAATTTCACTTTGTAATTATTTGCGGTGTGTATTTATTTGTCATTCAATAATTTCAACAAAAAATTTGTTTCCAATATATTCATTTTCATTATATCTAGTATATACATACACATGGGCATTAAAATAAGTGCATGTATGTTTATAAAATAATAAGTATGGATATATATAAAAATACATATTTATTTCAATTAATCCGCAAGTCTATATGTAAAGTTTAAAAAATTAAAATTCAAAATATAGCAACAAATACTGATATGCATAAAAATAATAAATATTATAAATTTATAATCACTCCAGCCACTTATTTCATTGTATTTTTGCATGATTATTAAATAAAATTTGTTATTTCTAATGTTTAGAAAAAAAAAGTAACGATATATGTTCATGCGCTGACATATTATTAAATATTTCAGATATTTAGTTCTTGTAAATATTTTTTAAAGGGAATAAATGGTACAAGAAAAATTACCTCTTATTACATAACTGTGAAATTATTATTTTTAAAATTAAAAAATGCCCCTTATTACATTGTATTTTTTCATTATTATTAAATATTTGTTCTTTGTAATGTTTAAAAGAAAAAAATAACGATATAATGCACTCACATATTATTAAATATTTTAGATATTTAGTTCTTGTAAATATTTTTAAAGGGAATAAATGGTACAAGAAAAATTACCTCTTATTACATAACTGTGAAATTATTATTTTTAAAATTAAAAAATGCCCCTTATTACATTGTATTTTTTCATGATTATTAAATATTTGTTCTTTGTAATGTTTAAAAGAAAAAAATAACGATATAATGCACTCACATATTATTAAATATTTTAGATATTTAGTTCTTGTAAATATTTTTAAAGGGAATAAATGGTACAAGAAAAATTACCTCTTATTACATAACTGTGAAATTATTATTTTTAAAATTAAAAAATGCCCCTTATTACATTGTGTTTTTTCATCATTATCAAATATTTGTTCTTTGTAATGTTTAAAAGAAAAAAATAACGATATAATGCACTGACATATTATTAAATATTTTAGATATTTAGTTCTTATAAATATTTTTAAAGGGAATAAGTGGTACAAGAAAAATTATCTCTTATTACATAATTGTGAAATTATTATTTTTTAAATTACTTACTTATAATTTATATAGTTCAAAAATATTTTTTAATTATTTGAAATCTCTTTTCTAATAAAATAATTTTACACTGAAATAAGTTACACTTTTTTAAAATAAAATATAAATGTTTAACTTTTTTAAGTATATATAGTACATAAAATAGTTATAAATGAAACTAACTGCAAGATATTCTTAAATTTTCAATAAAAT
Organism: Latrodectus hesperus; assembly: GCA_037975125.1. Lineage (NCBI taxonomy): Eukaryota > Metazoa > Arthropoda > Arachnida > Araneae > Theridiidae > Latrodectus > Latrodectus hesperus. The sequence goes on from CM075855.1 coordinate 2,458,106, forward strand.
TTTTGCAAAAAATGTAAATTTACTTTAATTTTTTTTCACATTTGTCTTCATTTATTAGGATGAACTTTTTAGAAGGTTTTAATGTTGACAAAAGTTTAGTTTTGATTATTCACTTTCAATGAATAAATTTACTATTTATTCATAAAGTGTATAAATGTTAATTCTGAAAGGTTGATAGAAAAGTATTGCCTCTCTGGAACAGAACTTTCATAGACTGGTCTATATTTCTTTGTCGGATTTTTCTTGAAGACAAGCAGATAACGTAAATAGTAGTTCTTTGGTCCAAACTTTATATTTCTTCCCTAATACAAAAGGTCTTTAAAATGTTTTCATATTCTGCAATTTTATCTAACTTATTCAGGGCACTGATACAATTTGAAAGTATTTTCTGAAATGTTCTTAAAATTCGTTAAAGGAGGATGACCTTCTACCCAAGGCAACCTTGGACTTCTTACCCTGCTTCAGAATTCCTACTGATAGTTCCCAATAAATGTTCCCTCGCCAATTTCTAACTATTTTCTAGTTTTCCTTTCATTGGGGTCTTTAATATCAAACAGTATATCTATCGACATATCCGAAATTTTTGCATCAATCACATGACAAGAAAAATAGAATTTGTACAGTCATATTTACTTACTTCATTCGTCTTTCCTTCCAGAAAATAAAATTTAATCTAGTTTCTAAACAAACCAATCCTGATTCAAGTTCTACTGTTCCCCTTGAGTAGCTTTCCAATGAAATCAACCTCATTTAATGAATTACTGAGGTAGAAGATTGATACACAAATTAATCATCATAAATGTCCATAATATCACTTCAGTATTTTATGAGGTTTAAGTTCCTCTTTTTATATTAAGGAACTCTCTTACAGGCCATACTAGCCTAGTGGTAAGGGCATCGGTCTTCCTTCCGGAAGGGTGGGGTTCGATTCTCATTGCCGCCAAAGACCCATCGAGTACATGCGATATACGTGCTCATTAAATCTGTGGAATGGAATGTCTTATGATCAATCCTTGAGAAGTTATTATGGGTGTAATGATCTGGAGAAAACTTCCTCCCCCTCCAGATCAATATCAAATTGAGGGAGTCGATCCTCTGGTGATGCCATCTAACGGAGGAGTTTAGAGCAAAGTCGTACTTTCACACTTGTGATGCTCTGGTTAAACGAAAGACTTACTGACTTAAATGGCCCACGTCATAACAAGCTTAACTAGTCCAAATATCATAAGTAACAACAACATAAAACAACAACACTTTTACTCTGGAAATATAAGAAAAAATTTATCATTGATCTAATACTTCAAAATTATAATGATAATAATTATCTGCATTACTTACCCGAACCAAACATTTTGGTTTTTTAGTTCTTTCAATAACATCAAATAAAGAATGTAAAATAGATTTTTAAATTAATAACATTATTTTCTAAAACTACTCAAGCAACATTATTTTTCATTATCTTTACTGCGAACTGGTATCAATGAGAACCCAAATAAATTTTATTTTATTATTTCTTTGAATGTGAAGTGAACTACTAAAGTTGGTTAATTTATATTTTACATACATTAGTTAAATAATTTTCTACTGCAGTTTTTTTCAGACGTTTTTTCATTATTTTTATGGCTCTTTAAAACTCTTCATTCATTTTACAGATGGTTAACATATGTTGTTAATTTTCATAACATACATGCAATAACACATGTATCAATTTTCTTAAGAAAATTTAATTGATGTGTTTATCTATAGTTCACAGTAGTCTAGGGGCTGATTAATTCACTTTGTATACAATCATATATTTTTAATAATTGGCTAAACAAGCAAGATTCATTAACAAGTTCTTACGAAATTGCAGGAAAATTATATTTAGCCACTGATAAAGATCTAAACCATATCAATTGTCCTTCAAATGTATCCTAGAAAGTGAACATTTTTGACCTTGAAGATTGGAATAATTTATTACCAACGCAGTAACTGTCTTACGTAGACCTCGATTAAAAATCTTCTCTTTCAAAGCAGTTTCAAATAGCTTCGAACTTCATAATTCTTCCTTGAAGGGGAAAATGATTTTGTTAATTATCTGGCAGTAAAAGTTTTCGCATTTGTTTGAATTAAATTTTGCACAATTTAGGCCATCATCATTATCAACCGCTTAATTTTTATATTTTTTTTTTCAAATTGTCTCTGCACTACTGAAGACCTGTATAATTCTAATATTGCATGTGATTCTAATTCTGACAATTTAAATTTTCATGGCGTAATATTTTCTAAAGAGTTTTCTTATTACCGAATCTTCTGTTTTCAGTTTATTGGAAATGCTTAATTGTCTTTTTAATTTTATAGTATTTTTTGAAAACCTATCTGTGCTTATTCTGTTATTATTTCATATTCAAAATCAAAATTATTTATCTTGGAAACTTTATCGTCTAGTAAAATATTTTTTTCTACTTTTTTTAAATATTTAAGCTTGTGTTCAAAAAAAATGAATTTACATTTCAATTGTATCTATGCCCTCCTTTTTATTTCCCAAAATTGTAAATGCTTTATTTGATGTTTTAGTAATATTAATTCTGATTCGTATATTCTTAATTTACGAATGTTATCAACATTTCTAACTATAATTTTAAATTTTTAACTAATTATTAAGTAATTCAAATCACGGAGGAAATCCAGGACTTTATTAACAATACAATCCACCGAAAACAATCAAATTGCAAGAGAAAATTTAACCTGACAACATTCGACCTATGATTTCAATTGTGAAGTTTCCTTCTTTTAAATAGGTAATCTGAAACACACTATAATAAATTCGCTAATAATCAGATCAATTTTGTTTATTAAAACAAAAATATTATGAGGACAGATATATTTACAAAAACATATTCACAAAATTTATCCTCAGTGTGCACGAATCTACATTCTTTTAGGATCAAAACATCGCCTCATTCTCAAACATTTTCTCCTATGATAACATGGAATCTTATTCTGACGTCACTATGACGTAATTTTCTTAAGAGGGTCACATTACTTTGTAATGCACGACAGAATCTTTAATAATAAAAGAATACAGTTGTAAGCTATATCTATTTAAGTTGGTATTAAGAAGCTGTTCCTTTTTACCCTTGTTTAAAATATTCATGTTCGCTAAGTATTTATATATAATGTGCAAAGTAAATTGGATTTTATTTTATAGTCCAACATGCTTTCATTAAATTGTTTTTCGTGATTTATAAAAAAAATCTTTAGATCCTGCATCAATTTGTTAGCAGGCATTTTTGTCGATATATTAAGTAAAATGAATTTTGAATGTGAATAAATATCAGTTAAATTAATATATATAAATAAGATACATTTTTAACTTTAAATTCAAGCATTGTTTGAAAGAAAGAAATTTAATTAATTCTGTATTAATGTTCGCTTATTCAAAACATACATTTGAGCATTATTTCATCTTTAAGCATATAAATTTTCTTAAGTATCCTTAATTGTCCTTAACAATATAAATAATTATCATAAAGAATACTTTACTTTTTATTTAGTTTAAATTAAATCTCAGCAAACATTTTTGATTATAAATTGAATGTTTTTAATTAAAAATACAAAATATTATTTAAGGCATTCAGACCTAGTTGTGGGCTTATTTTGTTATTTAAAAATAAAATGAACAGAAATATAATATATAAAATGCATTTTGTTATTTTATTGATTTTTTGATTTTCTATATATGGCATTACATTAAATTTATTAATTACAAACTTAGAAAATAATCGTGATCTCTATTTGGATATTCTCATAATTCAGAAAATAAAATTTTAAAATCACAGAAGGTTGCGTTGAACCTCAAAATATCTTTCTATGCAACAAAATATTTTGTCAGTTAAAAGAGCTGAAATATGTTGTTATATTTAGTATATATAATCTACTAAGATTAAATCAAAAAATATTTTTTATGCTAAGATTTCTCTCGAAATAATATACAACTATAACCGTGTTTTCAAATTACTTTATATAATGCAAGAAATTCCTATCGAAATATAAAGCTTCAGGGCATTCCAAACTCTTCAAAATTGAAATTCTTCAAAATATTTTAAATTTTAAGAAAATTTATTATTGTATTTTTGAGAATCATATTTAAGGATATGGGTAAAAATGTTAAATTTCTAAAAAAAAATTTCAGTTTGTAAAAATTTTTAAATAAAAATTTGGGGCATTATATTGTATAATTACTAATATTTTCAGATTTAACTGTATATAATTTCACTTTTTGGATAACAATATAATTCAGAAATTAAAATAATCAAAAGTTTATTCCAATATTTAACATTTACTTATCAATGTTTATATGCGTCTTTTATTGGCAATTTTTTATAAGTTAACATAATTTTTCAGTAATATTTTAATTTCCTTATTTAATTATTTTAACTTTATGCTGTTCTTTTTTATATCTGTAGAACAGGAATTAAAAATAAAAGAATTAATCATATATGTCACTCCTTCATCACAGTATAAAAAACATTTAAATATGTACATTTTAACCCACAAATTTTATACGAAACATATTTTTAAATGAATTTCATGCGCATGAAATATGTTTATAAACAATTAAAGCAAATATTGTTTACCATATACCATGTATATATGGCAATAATTTTATGGATTTCAATAAGAATGAAAAATCAAAATTAGAATCATTTATTTAAAAATTCAAAATTAATAAAAATAGTTAACAAAATCTCCATACATGCGAGAAATTAATTTTGTGCTAAAATATATTGATACAAACTGCTTATTTTAGTGAATTCCTTATAAAAGATCTCAATTTTAATGAAACCTTGTTGATTGTATTTGAAGTGTGTGAAACAGTTTTTGTCATCAAATTGATATTTTTCAAATATCTATCTTTAAGAAACAAACATTAGTCGTATTCATACTAAGAAAAATTCCTTTTTCGAATATTTTTATTAACGTATTCAAAAAGAACATGAAATTTATTTGTTACAAGTAAAATAAAATAAAAAAACAAATTGCAAGAAAATCTGTGAAAACAGCAACTGAATAAATTTCAAAAAAAGATAACCTAATTAGGTCGGATAGCAACGCATTTAAAGGCTCTTTGAGTAATGTTTCTAATATTGAAAGTTCTTTAAATATAAATATTGAAAGTTCTTTGGTAAATGCTATACCTTTACTGGCAAACATTCCCAACAATCGACTGGCTGTACATCAGCGCACAATGGATTATTCCGATGTTTACGAAACAAGCCGTTGCTCCCCGACTAAAATTACCGTACAACAGGCTCCAGCTATGGTTAGTGCACCAGTATGTGATGACCCAATTAGGTCGGATAACAACAGATCTTTTCAATGCCGTCAAGTGATTTACAAGATTTCAAGTGCTGTACCTCAAATGTGTTGATTCAGTGCTTCTCTTCAAGTAATCAATGCTACTTGTGTTATTCCTGAAGTGTGTTTAATGGACAGTGCTCCAGCCCAAATATTTAGTGATACTAGTGCTGTGAATATCTGTAATGATAACACAAGTTTTTCCACACAATTAAGTCCTTTGTTCCTAAACTGGAAGAATACTTAGTGATTGATCCAATAAAAGCAATAATAAAATACAATAATATCAATAAAAAATATCTCACGATTACTTGTGTGAACTCATTCGTAATAATGAGCTTTTAAGAACTTAGCTTCCACATTAAAACGCGTTATTGATAGCTAAGAAGGACATGACCGCAACTCTGCATCAGTAACTAAATATAGATTTACCACAATGGATTACATCAGAGCGCCTTCAGCTTTTGTCAACAATTACGGGGTAATTACTCCCAATATGGATACTGTTTAATCTCAGATTGTTCTTTGCACGGCGACAATTCTAATGTAATAATAACTGTGTAAACAATTTAGATAATGAATTGAGTAAGATTTCTAATATTGAAAGTTCTAATGTACCAAATGTTAATGTTTGCTTAAATTCAAAAGCTATTAGAAACAATAAAAAGGTAAATAAGATTAGTATGAATTAAAAGTTGTTTACTAATAGTGTAAAGACTATACATACTATCTCGAAAGTTAGAGAAAAATATAAGGATGTGTCGTCTGACTCATACAGATGAAAATATTCCTGAAAATTTTCTATGATTTTTATGACAATATTAAAAGTGTGTAAATACCGATGCAAAGGATACTTATACTAATGATAATGATGTGGTACCCAATGGGAACCATACCTCTCAAAATGTTAACATTCATAATACACAAAAAACCTGCACAAGTGCAAGCGTATCAAAAACTCTTAATACCTTACTTAAAATAAGAGAATTAAAAACAATTAGAGTGATGAGTAAGGTCTTCACTCATCCAAAAATCTGCAAATGTGAAGTTTATTGACTAAATTCCCTCCATTAATATAAATAATAATTTTGCAATGCTTAATGCAGAAACTGCAATAGAATCAAATGAACTCAAAACAAGTTCAATTCCTAAAAATAAAACCTCGGCGATATAAATAAACTTTAAAAATAATTTTAATCAACTATTAGGCAACCTAAAAACTAAATTCGATCTTGAACTAAAAGTGAAACTGACTGGTGAATATTTGAAGGTTTTTCCTTCCACACCTGAGACCCATAGAATAATTACAAATACCTGACTGAATGCCTATTCATTAAAAGTAGATTAAATAAACTATTTAAAGCAGTCAATAAACTACTATTCCCGACAACCTCTCTCGAAACAGTTAAATATGAATTAAGCAACAAAGAGTTTGACGTTGCAGGTGTAACGGTCATGAAGACGCAAAAGAAAAATGAACCACTATCCATCTTTCTTGTAACTTCAAATGTTAATGAGAAAGCACCAAAAGTATTTGCATTAAAAGAATTACTATACATAATAGTAAGAATTGAGAGATATATAAACACAGACTGCGGGTCAATGTTACAATTGTGAAGGATTTGGACACAATTCCTTGGTCTGCTTTCTGTGACCGAATCGTGTTAAATGTGTAGATAGACATATGATGAAGAAGGTTCTCACAAAAAATCAGAACAGCCAAAATGCTGATATTATAGAAGCAACCACACCACCTCCTATACTAGATGCCCCCAGCTATACAATCCAATAAATAAAAATTAAAAATCTTTCCCCTCCCCCTAAGACCCTCAAATAATTCTAGACGAAAAGAATCATCATTTGCTCAAGTAGCAGCCAAAAATAAACAATCCACCCAGCTAGGTACATCAGTAACTGCATCGGACTTACGTAATCTAGAAATTATACACTCTATTATGAAACTAATTAAAGAGATAAATTTAATATTTAAGGTTTTCCCCGCTTCTTAGGAAAAGTTCTGCTATTGGAAAAAGCGATACACCCAACAGATAGAATAAACATCCTATTCAAAGAGTTCTCAATACCTAAAAAACTAACAATAAGGGTAATTGCAGAATTAAAAAACCTCAAACTAATATTTCTGGAATTTCAATGGCATCCTGTTCTAAATATATGAATTTAAGGACTTTATTGCAAAAAAATAAATAATCTTAACATTATTATGTTGCCAGAGACTCATTTGATTAAACTAAATAATTTCAAGATTTCTAACTATCAAGTATACAGGAATGCGCGCGATTGCTGTCTTTCAATTATAATCAAAACAAAATTTCACCACCCTGTTACCAGGATTCTATTTTGCTGAAGTTTCTACCTTAAAGGTACACCTGTCATACAATGATGATTGCTGATATCACTTCTTTATACATCCCCCATTTCGCCATAACATACTTACAATTGATATAAAAACCTGGCGGCACTAAGCCCAAAAATTATATTTGATGGTACCTTAACATGAAATATGCAAACTAAAACTGCTCTTAAAATAACAAAAATGGACTGCACATTAATTCGCTGTTCGGAAATTCTGATTTCAACCTCTTTAAAACAATAAGTGCAATCACTATGGTCCCATATATAGTAATTTTATTGACCTTATATCCTCTAGAGGAGGCCCTTTGCCAACTAACATAATAACTCTTGAAGAACTACCATCAGATCATTACCCAGTTATTGCATACAAGGGGAATGCTTCCACATACTTACAACCAAATAAAAAAATTAACTATAATAGGCATAATTTTCGATACAAATTAAATAACTTGATCTTTGTGACTACAAACCAGCCTCCACCCCAGAACAAATTGACGCCAAAGCTAGAAACCTGATAAATATTGTAAAAGATGCCTTCGAAAATGGCAAATTCTGCAAACCTCAAATCCAAAGGGAATGCATATCGGATATAGTCACCGATCTCATTAAAGAAAGAAACTGTCGAGGAAACAATTGCAATAAGTATAGAATTCCCGTCATAAAGCAACAATTCAATGCCCTAAGAAAATAAAATCAAAAGTGAAATTGCAACTTTCAAGCAAAATAATTGGAATACATTGGGATTGGGCTCCCTTATTATTTATTATATCTATATATATATATATATATATATATATATATATATATATATATATATATATATATATATATAATATTCCCCAACACATAAACACCATGTATGTTTGCAGATGACACTGCCATTCTATCCACTGATTCTGACCATAATATTGCATAGAACAACTTAATTGAGCATATGACACAAACTGATGAATGGCTCAGTGTCTGGAAGATTAAAATCAACCCCTCAAAATTTCAAGCAGTCCTATACACCTCAAAATTAACCCCCTACAAAAAAATTAAAACTGATGAACTACAACTCCCCTGACAGCCCACTATTGTTTACCTAGAGGTTAAAATGGATAAACGCCTTACATAAAAGCATCATTTCATCAAAATAAGACCTAAAATCTTCACAGACAAAGCTACTCTCTACCCCTATTGGTTTCCAACTCTAAGCTTTCCTTAGGAAACAAACTCCTAATTTACAAAGCCTGTCTTAGACCAAAAATACCTTTTCTTCTCCAATTTGGGGGAGCATGTGATATTAACTTAAAATATTGGAAACCCAACAAAACAAGCTTCTAAGACATATTTCTAACTCTCACTATTATTTTAGAAATGAGCATATTAGAGCCAATTTGGGAATGACTACCATCAACCAATACATAACATTTTTGGCCTCTAACTTTTATAATAACTAATGCAAAATTAATAACTCCGAAGTAATGGCACTTGAACCATATATCTCTTACGAACTATAAGAAATTCTATGGACAGAGGGCAGTCCTTCTATTCACTTCTATTCAAACAAGCAACCAATATCTATAAATTTTAATTTAATAACTCATAATTAAAAATGTATAACATACAACTAAAATTTTAGCTTATAGTTAAATAAAAATAATTATATTATTAAATTAATAGATAATATGGTCCTAATTGCCTTACTGCATTGTTAATATCTTAAATATCCAATAAATTGAGCCTTAATTTGAAAAACCATATTGATTGTCCATTTTCGATATATTACTAGGTATCAATAACTTGTGCACCTCTTTTATTTTTTTAAATACATTAACAATCAAAACATTAACAAGATTATTAACAATGAATGAAAATGTATTTATGTATATCAGAATAATTGCATCCAATGGGCTATACCAGTTAATTCCTTTTGCCGTGCTGTATATTTATGTAGTGTATTTTTGACTAAAATTTTGATTAAACACTGAGCTTTGCAATATTATTATAATCTCCACTATAAATTTGTTATTAATTCCATGCAAATTTTTGAATTGTATAAATATTTCATATATCTTATTAGTTGTAATTAAATATATATAATATAAAGTCGCCATGCAAAGATCACCGGGAGTACTTAATCTGTAATGGATTTCTGATTCAAAACCCATATTATCCATTCAGTCATTATGTGTATATATATATAACTTAGGTGTCTACCAATAACAACAAAAAGAGGTAAATGGCCTTTATCTATCCATCCATTAGGCCTATATGGCCTAATGGCCTAAGACAATAACCTCACTCATCCATTAGGCCAGCTTCTTAAACGAAAACATGTATTCATACATTGTCAACATATTTACTGCTGTATTGAATATTGAATTAAGTAGACTGCTAACTGTCATTTATTTAAAATTTTATATGTATTTTTAATTAAGATTAAATATTTGATAAAGTTTATAACATATTAATAATAAATAATAGAAATAGTTGAACACAATTAATATTGCATTTTTAACATTTAAATTAATATATTAACAATAAGTAATTATTTATGATATTTATAAATTATAAATTTTTGACTTGTACTTGCTTCTTGAAACAAACTTAAATGGATTTTAATAACAATATATTTTTATTCTTACCAATAAAAAAAGTAAAGCCAAAATGCAGAGCAATTTTTTATGCGTGTTACACTTTACCATAATGGAACAAACCTTTTCATATTCCCATTATTCCTATAGTTGACACATAATAAATTTAATTGACTTATGGTTGTTTCTCATCCCCGTGACTAGCAGTGCTACATAAGGTTCATGAGTTCATTCACCTTGAAGAAATCCAGTACTAATAGAAGGTCTTGAACCAGATCTTGCTTGGTAAGTCCCAGACAAGATAAAATTTGACCAGGGGAGGCTCGTGTAGAAGAGATCCTAGTGCAGATTTCAAAGTAAATTATTGTCTCCAACAAAAGTCATTGATGACAGGTGACCACTAACAAAACGGGTAAAAGCAGTTTTATCTCGTCTACTGCTGCCCTAAATCAAGGAACCACCAGGTCACCTACTCTGATAAAACGGGTGTAATGGTAGGACCATCCAAATGGCCTTATTCATTGCCTTATATTTATTTAATTAACTTAATAAGTTCATTTCAACTGTTTGAAACCAGAAAAAATAAGTAAGAAATCTCTTATCTGTAAAATTCTAAGCGATGATTTGCTGTTCTTGACAAAATCCACTCTATAGTAAAAAATTCTTTCTTTCTCCTTATTAAGAAGTATACAGTTACACACTTTACTAAGATATCACAGATGAGGGAGTGTCTGCTTTGCAGACCGATAACATGTATACACTGTTCCTGATGCTCAGATAATAAAAGATTTAAAATATATTAAATTATATAGGAAAAATATTAAATTATATAAATAATATTTTATCGATTTAAATTACTATATTTTTAATTTTTAAATTATGCAGTTTTATATAGATAATATATTATACTAGTTTTACCGTTATAAGCAAATATATAATTGTTATAATATAGTTCCTGTACAGAATAATGATTTAATTAGTAATACTTGAAAGGAAAACTTTTAAATGAAAATCATTAACTTCTTTACCATTAAATCATCAATATGCACGAGATGAAAGATTAAAATTATAAAAAAATCAATCCGAATACTATAAGTAAACAAAATAATTTTTTTAATTATGCTATATCAACACTACATACGTAGATCCGAAGTAATGTACGTATATGTAAATTTTATATAAGAAAAAATATGAATGAAATTATTTTATATGAGAACACGTATTTATGGAGAAAAACTAAAAGTGTTTAAAAGAATTCTAAAAAGCAACAAAACTTAATTATAAGAAAATAAGAATTCAAGTGCTTTTGAAACAGATTCTTTATATAATGACGTAAAATTATTAAACTTTTTTTCATATAAGAACTACAAAGTAGGACATAAGAATGAAAATATAAAGCAAGTATTGCCTATATGTCAAGGACAGAAGAAATTAATGCTATATATCAATAGGCGTGGAATAAAATTATAAGTGGTAGTAAAGTAAATAATTGTATTAAATGTAAAGGAGAATACATAAGATTTCTATAATTGTGTGAGAGTAGATTAAGTTGTATAAGCAAAACAATTGAATGTATTATCAAGGATATATATTTTGAACATTAGCAAAAACATAAATTGACATTTTTAACAAAGACAGTTCAATACTTACTTTTTATCATTTTTTGGTAAATATCCCTTAAATACAAGCATTTTAATTTAGTGTGGACTATATAAATAATTTCAATAAAACCTAGACAGGACATATTTTGATTAAGAATTACATGAATTAAGCAAAATCTATGCTTTGAAATAATTGCATAGATATATTTTCAAATTGTAATGAATTTTGAATTTAAATGATTTATATATATATATATATATATATATATATATATATATATATATATATATATATATATATATATATATATATATATATATATATATATATATATATATGACCATAATAAGTCAATTTTAAAACCAATAAAGAATATAAAAAAATGCAGAAATATATCTAAATACCTAACTAGTATTTCTAACTATCTTATATATATAGGGTGATTCTAAATTGTTTTTACAAATTAAAAGGGGTGATAGTACCCATCCATACAAGCAATAATTACATAGGAATATAGGGTCGCATTTCACTCTGAGAAGCAGAAAAGAGCGAAGTAGAAGTGCATTAAGAATCTATCACGAATTTACCGTATGCAAATTTCCATAGAGAAGAAGCAGCATTTTACTCTTATTGGTTACAGAAGAAAGCCAATCAGAGTAGACGTTCTCCTTTAAAACACAATCAACACGTTTGGTGTGACAACAATACTCACTGTACAACTCCTCGTAGATACCAACAGAAATTTTCCGTGAACATCTGGGCAAGTATCCTTGGTGATTACTTGGTAATCCCTTACCTCATGCCAGACCAATTGACCGGCGCAACATACCGTATCTTCTTGGAACAAGACAACAACTTATTGCAGGCTGTTCCATTCCCCATCCTGAGAGACATTTGGTATATGCACGATGGAGCCCCTGCAGACTTTTTCACCACGGTCTGTAACTTTTTGAATACCACATATCCTGCTTGGACTTAGCAGACCTATAGCTTGGCCTCCTCACTCACCGGACCTCAACCCACAGGATTTTTTCTTCTGGCGGCACATGAAATCTTTAGTCTACGTGACGCTTGTGGACTCAACTGAAGATCTCGTGTCTAGAATTGTTGTTGCCGGGAACAAAATTAATACGGCACCAGGAATCTTCAAGAGGATACACCAGTCGTTCCTTTGCCAGTGTCAACTGGGTAACGACATACATAGGCGGCATTTTGAGCAGTTTCTGGGAGGTTTTCACTAAACAACAAATGTGATTGTGTAACAGATCTATATTAAGTCTATTGACAAGAGATGGCGTTACTGCCCAATAGAGTGAACTTACCAAATATTCGATATCCAATAAGAAATAAAGATAGATGATATAGAAGGGAGATGTGAGAAGTGGAAGGCGAACCATCCGGTTCATAAATAACTTTGTTTATTATTTGTAATGTAATTTTAACCTTGTTTATTATTAAGTATTTTCTTTTGTAAGTATTTTAATCATGTGTATTGTCGTAATAAATGTTTTGTTTTGTTTTATTCTAACTTCCATTTTCTTACGTCCCTACAATTGTGAAATTTTAGTATTATTCATTCTCTTACTCAACACTGTTGTAAGTGTTGGACAAGCACTGTTAGGTGGGAATTCCTCTTTTCTGCCTCTCAGAGTGGAATGCTTCCCTATGTTCCTATGCAATTATTGCTTTTCTGAATGGGTAGTATCAGCCCTCTTAATTGTAAAAAACAAAAAACAATTTAGAATCACCCTGCATATCATATATATATATATATATATATATATATATATATATATATATATATATATATATATATATATATATATATATATATATATATATATATATATATATATAAATTAAAGCATCAAATCAATTTTAGCAACATATGTATCGTATCAATAATATAATTTTGTTTGATTCGAGTAATGAAATCTTTCCATATAAAATGTACTTCATTTATTTAAAATCCCACACATATTTTCAGAGAATGATATACTTTACATAATAACAATCTCGCATTTGCTGATTATAATTAAATAATCAAACATCCCTTTTACGCATGCGTGTTTTAACCTTTAGGTGTATATATATATATATATATATATATATATATATATATATATATATATATATATATATATATATATATATATATATATATATATATAAATATATATATATATATATAAATATATATAAATATATATATATATATATATATATATATATATAAATGTCATGTATATATATATATATATATATATATATATATATATAACATGACATTTAGGGTGTTCTGAAGATTCGTTTGCTGAGAAAAAAAATTGCTTTTAGAAAAGAAGGAAAGAAAAGAGATTATTGAGAAGAAAATCTCCAAAGTTCTTAAGCTTTTTATCTATAAAAGTTCATGAAATCTTTTATCTGTGAATAGTTTTATTTTTCAAAGAATAAAGTAATGTGAAAGAGTCTATGTAAAAAGCAATTCTTTAAATTAAATTCTTTTTTCTGTGTAAATTAATTCCTATTAAAACAAAAAAGCAACATGCCATCGTAAATGAATAAAACAATCCAGCGTTCATTAAAATCTGGTTTTTAATTACATACATCATTCATGCTTTAAAATTTAATCTGTATATTAATGAAGTCTCTCTGAATCTTTTATTTAAGTTGATGTAAATCAAGCAGATTTTAATTGCAGATTGCACTTTCTATGTGAAAGTTATATTTTCTCAATATAAATTAAAAATCATTTTTTATCAGAAATATTACAAGAGATCCAAATTTTATCTTTTGTGTGATAAGAAACTTGTTTTGTACCAGTAATTCTTATTTTATTTATGTATGCCGAAATGTATTTTAAAATCCTTTTATGGCATCATTTTAGTAGCATGTGTAGAATGTTTTAAAAATTATTCTAGATTCTAAAATCCTATGTTTGATTTCAAATAGAATATATCTTAACCCCGAGATTAGATTTATATTTTAAATAGAGATATAAAACCAAATTAATTATCTAAATAAACTTAAAATTTCTATTTAAATTTATTTATATTTAAGTAAGAATTCTTTAAATAATATATATATAGTAAATATAAAGTACTATATATTGTTATTCTTAGAATATTCAAAAGTAAATATCCAATTTAAAATGTGAAGTTCAATGAGAAATTAAATTTAATGGAAATATATTTTGCAAATTTTGATTACAATGCAATATATTTTGTAATAAACAGACATTCATGGTATTTTAGCCAAAAAACATTTAATTTAAAAATATTCATTAGTTTAAAATAATAAAACATTTGGAACTTGAAAATGGTGAAGTATAAAATCAGGGTTTTCACACATTTTTGTAAATGTTCAGTAGAAATATACACACACAAAAACAAATAAAAGAGATTTATATTTTTAAATCATAACCATTTTCTCTAATTATCATAGAATTTCTTAATTTCCAAAATAACAGATTTTATAAAACCATTCGATTTTGTTCCATTCCTCTTTCCCAACTTTCAACAGTATTCAAAATATTTTTGAGTTATCGTATTAAAATTCTTGTTTCATTTCTCTATTTTTTCAAAAGAGAATTATAGATTTAAAAGTACAACTTGCAGTTTTATGCTAAAAAAACTGAATAAATGTATAGCTTAAAAGGATGGGTTTTTGAAAATTAAATATTTCTGATAGTCATCTGAAAAAATCAAAACCATTTTTCTTCTTAACTGGTAAATTCCTATAAGTTGAAAACTTAAAATAAGTTATTTTAAATTTTCCATCATAAGATAATTTAATATTAGAAACTAAATTATTATTAAATTCTTCCTTTTTTTTTTTTTTTTTTTTTTTGAATTGACATTTTTAACTATTTTTACTCTTTCTTTTATTAGAAAAAAGTTCTTTCAGCTTTAAATCAAATTTCTCAATTTTTTCCCGATTCCTTCATAGATATTTAAATATTTTGCGATGAGGATTGGATTCTCTTTTAAAACATGAGATGTGATTTTTGATTTTATAAGTGAATCATACATTTTTTGCTTCTTTCCAACTCAAAGGTAAACGTTAACGTTTATTTCCTTTTTTTATATATTATGTTTCTTACTTCGCGTGTAGAAATATTAAAACGCTGTTTTTACATCATTTTTTAAATAATCAAAAAGTCTATTTCTCTGTGTAAATCAACAATAAAGTTTCAATTCTTCTATTTTCTAATATTTCTTAAAGTGAAGAATATTTAATACTGTGTAGGCAATAAATAAATACTGTTCGAATAGTTTCAAATCCATATTGGTCACATTTTTATTTCAAAATTTAAATGTAAATAACAAATGAGCTCTATATAGCTCCTCATAGTAATCCATTAAAATGATTTCTTGGATAATTGCACTCCCAAAAATATGAATATAAAGTATCAGTATCTCAATCCTAGATTTCACGTCAGTCGCAATATCATATTTAAAAATATGTTTATTTAATGCATGGTGTCTGTCAAAATATCAAATCCTCATTGAAATAAAGATAGTTTCTTTGACATTGGAATAAAGTAGCAGACGCTTGAAGTGGAGAACTTTAATCATCTCATTTGTTTCAGATCTTCGGTGCTCCTCAGATTATTTCATCGTGCCGTGCTCTCCAAAGCAGTTCACACATTTTTTATGCAATTTAAGTCAGGGTAGTACGTTGGTGTCGATTCATCTCCGATTGCTGATGAATAAGAACAGTATAATCAGTCAGTGCATTGTCATCCATAAAAATGATGTCAGCTTCAGAGGCACCTTGGAACAGAAGTACGTGGGGAAATATCATCCCTTATATAATAGGGATCTCCTGTTACAGAAACTTAGACGAAATCTAGGAGTTCGGCCTGCTTGCTAAGCACATTATACCACCACAGGTAACAACTGCAGAACCATCAATCGGTTTCTTTTCTTGATATTAGTATAATTAAATCCTGTGCTATTTTCTCTCAAAACCAAATGGTTTGAAAATAAAGAATTGCATGGGGCTCCGAAACGACTCTCATCAGTAAAAAACTACATTGATGAAATGCCCGTTAATATGTTTCTTGTGCCACCCCAAAACGACCGAGACGAAGATCAAATTTCAAAGAAGTGTAATATTCAGATAAGCAAAGAAGCCACCATTGTGAAAGTGGCTCGAGACAGGGAACTGCGACACTTGTCGCCCTGTTGCTAAGTAAGGGGTTGCTGACTAGTTTCAGGCTTTTTTCATCTGCAAGTCAATATACAGGTCATCCATTGTAATTATTTTCCTTAGGCGGCTGCCACCAACTTTTCTAACAGATGTATCTATGGTCTGGAAGATTTTCCAAGTTTGCGAAATGACACTTTTCGTGATTCCCAACTCTTCAGTCACACAGTGCTCCTCTTTTAGCTTTCCGAACATTATTCCGCGTGGGAAATCAATGAATTAGAAAAAACTGTCAATGAATTAGAAAAAAACAACTTTCAATCTTTTATTCTACCACCTTTTGTAAGGACAATTGCTCATATTTGCTTAAACATTTAGTCTACATGCTTCTAAGGAACATTAATCTCCAAGGAATATCATAAGTTGGCTATGCAGCATTTTAGATCTTGTAAATTTGCTGCAAGAAGAGAGATCTGTTGGATGTATCTCTCCAACATAACCCACGCATTTTCTATTGAGTTAATCCATGCTCCAGAGAAATGCGTGCGGAGGCTAGAAAAATTTTTGGAATTCTGACTGATGTTCTTCGGACCAATTTTGAACAATTTTGGCTTGATGTACAGTTGCATTATCAACCATGATTCATCCGTCGTCCTTGGAGTAGAAATACTACAATGGTGGATGCACTTTTTGTACCAATTTATCCAAATATCCCATGGCTACTTTGTTAGCTTCTAAAAGAGCTGAGGCATTACTTCCTGGCAACGGATTATTTCATCAGACTCTATAGAGCGAGTAAGGCATGGCAAATTTATGGCTTCATGGGATTTTCGCTGAAATCGAAAATTTTCAACAATTAATAATAAGGTGTAGAGGGATTCATAAAATACCATTACACGCTTCCACCTCAGATATCTAATGCTTTCTTTCCAAACACGACTGTAAACCAAATTTTACATTTCGGAGGAAATGAGTGGCTTTCTCACACGTTTATAACTGTATATTCTTTTTCTCTGTATATGCTTCAAACTGAAATACTTAAGTTCGAGTTTTGGTTGTTAATTTGATCATTTGAACAAGCGTAGGACCTTTGTTTTGAAGATCATGTTCTTAGAAAAATGCTTCAACTGCAATGTTACATCTTCTAAAAAAGATTCTAACTTTTAAAAACCTTTACTGTAACGATATAATATGTTTAGCGGAATATAAACACAATATTTATTTATAGCTAAAATTGTTTTTTAATTGTTTCACACATTGGCTTAATACAACACACAAAAATAACGAGAGAGAATATGTATTTAAAAGTTTTCTTATACCCAGATATTTCTAATTTTAGGAATTAATTACCATACGTTTTGTTAAAAAAAACACATAGCTCAATATTTTTATTAAAAATAATTTTACTTTAAAACATTTATGTAATTTTATCTAATAAATTATAAATTTTTAAATTTATCTTCAATATTTACACTGAAAGCATTTAAAAACAGTGAAGATAAATTTCAAAATTTATCTTCAATGTTTACGCTGAAATGTTAATGTTTAAATATGATTTTAAAAAAAATTATACAAAAATCTCGAAAATATAATTTAGATTAAAATAACTGTAAATTTAAAATTAACATTTTAAAAGATTTTAACTTTTAAGAAACATTTTACTTCGAGTATTGCAAAATGAATAAATCAATTGAACAAATTTAAAAATTTTTTTTTAAATTTCAGCATTAAAATCTTTACGTTGACTGTAATAATAATATTATTATTAGAATCATCTTGGTATTTTATTATTTTTTTATACTTTCAACTAAAGGTTCAAGGCAATAAATTTTAATTCTATAGTGGTTTTAAATTTAAATTAATTTGTAGTGATGTTTTTATTAGCTTATTTTATTAAATTTCATGTATGTTTCCAAAGATTGTCACTTAATAATAATTTAATTAAGTATATATAGAACTTCTTCTCTCTAGAAATTTAAAGTTTCCGAAACTTATTTTATAGGTAAAAGCACTTTTGTCTGTAATGTAAATTTGAATGATTTAACTTTCAAATCTAAGGAAATAGAATACTCGAATGTAAGAATTAATAATGACCACACACACACACTCACACAATATTGCTGTAATATATATTTCACGTCTCCCCTGACACACAATACACACACGTACTTTCTTTTATTATTTATAATCTTAAACATTTTGCGAGTTCCCGTATTTTACAACATGTTTTATTAAGTACAGTGAAGTTAAAATTATTATAACAATTGGTTTTATTGAAAGTAAAAGAATCTTATGTTGACAAACCATATTACATGAAATTTAAATTAAAATTGGATTTACTCTAATGCTACAGACAGACTAACATCATTGTTGTTGTCGTCTTGTGCCAGCCAGGCTGACAATATGGGGTACGCTGCTCCACTTTTCCAACTGAACCATATTTTGGTGTGGAGCCCCGACTTCCTCGGTGCACACATGCCATAGATACCCGTTTATACAAAAAAAGAACAAAGATTCGATATGCAGAGAGAGAAAGTAAATCCACGCTCGAACCAGGATTCAAACCCAGGACCTTTCTATCCGCAGTATAGCATTTTCACCACAAGACAGGGTAGGCGGCGACCAACATTGTTAAATTTTATAATTAAATTCAAACTTAAGATAAATTAATGTTTTAAATTAAAATGTTTTAAGATAATGCAATCGCAAAATCTTTTATGCTTTACGTCTTAGTTTTTGTTCTTAAAATCTAAATAATCTATTATCATTATGTATTATTATATTGAATTCAACGTGACATTTATAATTTATTTTATGTATCAGTATTTATGTGTAAATAGCTAAATAATGAAATTTTCGATTTTATGTAAAAATATTAAATGAAAAGAAACTAAAAATTGAAACACCTCTAGAAAATAAATTTATTTTTTAAGATAATGGGAGTAGAATACACTGGAAGAATTATTGATTACGTATTAATTAATCAATTGTCTAATGTTAATTTTCCGGTACTATCTTGATAAGATTAATGCATATTTTAGTTAGGATAGTTCACTGTATTATAATGATTAAATAATATATTTCTTGATCTACAAGAATTAAATAAAATTTCAATTTTGTCTATGGGAATATTCTTAAATATTTTCATACCAATAATATTGTTATTCATTACTTGTCCATTATCACACACACACAAGAACCGTTTTTATAAAATTGAAAAAACATCAACAAATAAGAAAGCATCAGCAGTTATATTGACAAAAGTGTTTTGTATTATCATAATCGACATCCTGAATTACGGAAATATTCCAGATAATAATGTATAACATTTATGTCAAGACACTTCTTATCTATAACCGGATGCATACATGAGGCACGCTTTCTTTTGAATAACAAAGAAGTTTCTTATTAGTACAAACACACTGACGTTCAGATAGAAACCAAATATTTTAATTGGCTACATCGTAAAGTAACAAAATGAATAATTTGGATATTTTCTTAAGCAAAATGTTTATTTTTTTTATTTATTGAAATATCATATTTATCTTAAATATCCTATACCAACTAATAACTTGAACATTATTAATTTCCTTACTATACATATTTCAGTCATAGATTCAAAAAACACTTGTGCTAAATAACATAAAAATACAGTAATAATTATATATATATATATATATATATATATATATATATATATATATATATATATATATATATATATATATATATATATATATATATATATATATATATATATATATATATATATATATATATATATATATATATATATATATATATATATATATATATATATATATATATATATATATATATATATATATATATATTATATATATATATATATATATATATATATATATATATATATATATATATATATATATATATATATATATATATATTGCCCGACATTCATAGAAAATGCTGAACCAAGAATGAGTGGCCAGAAAATTATACAAATTTCAGAGTAGACAATGTTACAGTGTTATGAAATGATGTGAAATGCACAATTCTACCTCATGTATGATATGATATAGGGTGAGGAACCAGCAGAGTGGGCAATATTCATGCCGTTATTGCTACTTGAAATCATTGAAAGTTTGCTCTTGTGGCTAAAGACACCTGTAAATGCAGAGAATGCCCGGTCATCATCGACGGAGTCAGTCTCTGCAGATAGACGAGTTTACGAGGAGCATGGTGATCGGATTGAAAAGGCCAGGTTAGTCTTTTATGGTAAATCACAGAAGACAGACACCTGGACATGTACATAGTGCGCCGGCAGTAGCGAAGATGATTCCAACAAAGAACTGTAGAATGCTTTCGGGGTGCTGTTGTAGCCAGAGTGACGTCAGCACGCTTGGATCGACGTATCCTAATGGAAAGAGATCCAGCAAAGCACGTCTACCAGTATTCTGCAGCATGCGCAAGACACCTTTCATGCTCCCATATCGAGCAGAATCATTTGCTGTCGATTAGTTGTGCTCATGGCTTCCGTTAAGGAGACTGCCATTGACCCCACAACACAGACGCCAGCATCTGGAATGGGGCTGAATTAGAGAGATGTGGAAGGCGGAGCGGCACAGGATCGTCTTCTCAGATGAGTTACGCTTCTGTTTCCTCAGTGATAGTCACTGTGTATGAGTGTGGCATCAACGAGGAGACAGATCCAATCCTGCAGCAATTGTGAAACGCCCCAGAGCGTGACAAAACTGCATCATGGTTTGATACTTCATTACGTACGATACCAGGTCTATCACTGCTTCATATTCTCGGCATTATGGCAACCCAACTTTACGTGAATGATGTGCTGCAACCGGTGACACGTCCTGACCTTCAGGGAGTTCATCATGCCCTTTATTAGCAACATGATATCCGACTGCACATTGCTGGTATCCACCAACATGACCTCCAAGGTGTGTAGATAATTCTCTGGAAACCGTGCTTGCCAGATCTCTCCCCAATCGAACACGTGTGGGATATGATTGGACCCCATTTGAAGACCCTGCCATTGCCTCCTTCAGAAGACGCACTTTGCCAAATTATTGACAGCTATTCCTCAGGAGCTATCCGTGCTCTCATTCACTCTGTGCTTAGACGTGTTGCTTCATGTATCGCCGTCCACTGTGTTCCTACAACCTTCTGACTTGACTCTGTTCTCACTCTGTATTATGCATATCATTTCAAATGACAGATCACTTATTGTTCGTTGCTGTCTCTTTCTCTTTTTGCCGAGTTTTGTTGCTTTCTGGCAATTTCTTCTTGGTATTCCATTTTCAATGTAGTAGAAAATAAATTTCCAACATATAAAATTTCTTTTTTTTATCCCTCCTTTCACCCTCGTTATTAAAGATATAAGCTAATAAAGAAACCTTTATGATCTTTATGATTTTTTTTTTGGTTATTCAAAGTTTTACTTTATCTATGAGAAATATAAATCTATATGAATTATAAATGAAGACTGTAAAATTTAACTGTGCAAATTTACTAGCCAATTTGTATACTTCACGTCAGAATTATTAGACAATTATTTCTTGATTTTCCGCATTATAAAATATTTCATGAATATAAATGTTACAGTTTTATGTCAGAATGAATAAATGTAACAAAATACATGAATTACGTTATACAATGAATTCTATGATTAATGTTCTTAAAGTGAAAGATAATTAATTTCATTATTTTTAGGAAAAATATACAATTTTCCAAAGGTATTTTCATGAAATTACTTTGAGACAAATGATTTTCGAAAATGATTTATAAATAAAGCTGTATATGTAAGAGCATATTTTTCATTTTTAAATTGTTATTTGTAAATTGCATCTTAAAAATGTTTTATTAAAAGAAACAAGCTTAGATTTGGCAAAATATAAAGGCGAGTTAATTACACAGTCCAGTTTCATTAATGTACGTCTTACTTTCAATGTCAACATTAAACAACCTATCACAGAAGGCACACAGAATCTCAGTTGCACAGTGCACTTGGGTGCATATGAAGTGTGTATGGAGCCTTAGGAAAACATTGCAATCGTTGCAGTAATACAGAAATAGTGTTGTATTCGACGTCCAAAAGGACATGATCATTGGCTTTCGAGACAGGGGCAGAAGCATTTCTAAAACGGCTAAATTTGTGAACTGATTGGGTGCCAGCATGGTAAAAGTGTACCTAAATGGCAAAATGAGACTGTCCAAAACTAGCTATGTGACAAATGTGGTGCACCATCTGTCAAACATCAGAGACGAACTACCGCTATTTTTGTTGCTGTTTCTAATCCCAAATGGTATAGCCATGCTAAACCATCTCCATAAAACCAAAAATCATTAAAACGTCTAAAAATAAAATAGGATTCTCCAAAACCTTGTTCACAGTAAAATTCAGACAGTCAAAAATATGTCTCGGGGAGGCCTGATCAGCCTTGTACCAGTGAAACTCGAGAAAGACTTTCTGGCCCTGTTGAAAAGAAAGGAACCTAATGTGGCCACTCAAAGTAAATCAGATTCGAATTTGGTTTCATACTAATGGGAAAGGAGCAGTTTCAATTGATCCAAAGACCTGGGGCACCGAAGGGAGAAGTCTGACTTATCCCCGAGGGCCTGCTAACTTTAGCTGGACATAATGGAATGGCCTTCACGCCTAGGGTGGCCCTACCAGGATAATATACTCCCGACGTACTTCCCCCATTCCGTCCAGGAACACCGACCGCAATGAGCCGACCGCAATGAGGCAGCTAGCAGGACTTAGGATGTACCTACGAACTACCGTAGAGTAACTGACTGTCCATGTGAATCAAAGGGCTACCAACAGTGTCTTTCAAACTACTTTCCTGCGAACTTTTCTGGGTCTGGGTCTCCAAAGTAGATGCCTGGTTTACGTAGCTATGCTGACTGTTGTTCATCGATGACGAAGACTGGAATTTGCATGCGAGTATTGCAAATGGACGCCTATTGAGTGGCGACAATTTGTGTTTCCGATGAATTATGTTTTATGCTCCATCGTAAAGATGGACGTTAGTGTATACGAGGTGAAACCTCTGAAAGCAAACACCCTGCTACCGTTGCCGGAAAGGTCCAGGCTGAAGCATTATGGTCTGGGAAATGTTTTCCTGCCATTCTCTGGATTCACTCATCATTGTAAAAGGCACAACAGATTAATACAAGTATACATCTGTCCTCGCGGACTATGCTCACCCCTATATATACATTACTTTTCCTCTGGATGATGACATCTACCAACAAGACAATGCGAGGTGTCATACAGCTGTCAGAGTACATGCGTGTTTCGAAAAGCATGAAGATATGCTTGCAGTTCTTCCATGACCAGTAAACTCATTAACTCAAGTAAAATTGAAAGTATGTAAGATCATCTCCATCAAATTGTTAGCAACATGAATTCTCACCTTCGTAATCTAGAACACCTGGCACTGTAATCGGTATGGCTCAATATCCTAGTGAACACCTCCAGGAACATAATTGACTCTTTTCCTGTTGTCTTGCAGCAGTCAGCTCTGCGAAAGATGGTTATTCTACCTTTTGACAGGTAGTCACATTAATGTAGCTGGACTATGTATATTCATTTTATATCAAAAATGTAGCTGGACTATGTATATTCATATTATATAAAAATGTTTATTTTCTCAGAATTTTATGAAAATGATATTAATTTTTTAGCAAAATTAATTGCGATTAAGATGTAATTTTTTAAATTAAGTTTTGATAAAAAATCTGAGTTCCCATCTTTATTTCATTATTTACAAATGCAATATTTATTATTATGAGCTAATTCCTGAATGTATGAGCTAAAATATAAAAATATAATTTAATTGATGCAGTTGAAATAATTATTAGTATTTATAATATGAACTTATAAACCAGAAAAATATTTTTAAAACCTCTAACAGATTTATGAAATTTTTGTTGTTAATATTCGGAAGTGACCGTGTTCTTTGTCAGAGAGTTTTCTTACATAAGATGTCAGTCAATCAATAGGTTTTTCTAAGAGGGAGAAAACACAAAAGGCGAGCAACAATATAGGTCTAAGTAAACATACAACAATATGTTTTATTAGATGTTAGGTATCTCATTTCTCCGCAAAAGGAAGCTGTATATGAAAATATGAGAAACGCACAACAATAGAGCGAATAAGCATATAATGCCTACTTACTAGGCATACCAGAGTCTGTAATCCAAGACACAAGAGAGAATTGAATACAATAAGATTGATTAGTATTGATTATTATAATCTTATTTTTATAAATGCGAACCGATCTAAACAAGCAAAGGATTTGGAATTGTTGTTAGTACTTATGACACTTGGACAAGCCAAGCTCGCTATGTCTTGGCAATGCGAATTTAAGTAAAAAGGGAGCGTCTTTCGTTTTAATCAGAGCACCACGAAGATGAAAGTACGTCTGTTTGCTCTTTTTTTAAATCCTCCGTTAGATGGCACAATCACAGAATCCACTCTCTTAATTCTGACATTGATCTGAAGGGGGAGGGAATTTTCTCCACACCATTGCACCCATGGTAATCTCACCTCACCTACTCGATGGGTCTTTGGATGCATTGAGAATCGAACTCCGCTTTTCCGGATGGAAGGCCGATACCCTAACCACTAGGCTACCACGGCCATTTGGCATATACATATAGATACAATTCAGATACAAAATAAATACTCAGTCAATCCCTTAACATTAAACTTTGTTTTGGAAATGACAGCGTTGCTTAAGTAGTGTTATCATGATGAATTCAGCAACTGAAATGCACTTTTCAAAAGATTTTAGAATTTCAGATATTGCTTTCAGGCGAAATCGACGATCTGAATTTCTACTTCATAGAAACTGAATATAATGAAATTCACTTCAAGCTAATTGATTTTATTTTTTCAAAGAAAATGTCTGAAAATTCTCAGGAATCTGTGGACACTCTCTATCACCAGCACAATAATAGATTCCTCAATTGTAATTGGAGCTCACAACGAAATGTTTGGTGAGACAGCCTCAGCCTCTTCCCAATATAATTATTAACATGAATAGATATCCCAAACCCTGCAATGTAAGGAAATGTGATTATATTCTATTTTAAATTCTGGAATGTTTGATTTTCTCAGAAGTTCAAACTGTGACTGTGTGTGGGAATTTCTAAACAGAGTACGTTTGTATATTTTAGTTTTAAACATTGAATAATATTATTAACTAACTAGCTTTACATTATCTTAATGATGTTATAATAAAATTGATTTGAAACACTTCCGCATTATTTTGCATTAGAAAAATCATTTTATCTCAAATTAAAACAAGATAGTGTCATAGATTTAAAAACATCGTATTAAGAAGAAAGCTTTTTTACTAAAATTTCAATAAATTATCATTCTATCAAGAAATTTAAACATAATTTTGCGAAATTGTTTATATTATATTGACATAACAAATAATGGAATTATTTTCTGTCTTTCAAATAACTATTTCAAAATGTCAAGTAATAAATCAGAACTTCAAATATTTAATTAGCTTTTATATATATATATAGATAGATAGATAGATATAGATATGTATATATATAAATATATATATATATATATATATGTATATATATATATATATATATATATATATATATATATATATATATATATATATATATATATATATATATATATATATATATATATATATATATATATATATATATATATATAGATAGATATATATATATATAGAATGTCAAATGATATGCTTTTGCATGTGAAAAATAAATATTCTTTTATTCCTTTATATTTTCATACGAAAAATTTACTTTGTGTAAATATTATCAAATCTGTATAAACTCTGTATAAATATCATCAAAACGGCTTTCCATGAAAAATTTATACTGAAAAATACCTTAGAAATCAAAGCAAAATATGTCGGAAATAGTTGGAAATATTTTGATCATAGCTTGTTGTTCATTATAGTTTTTAAAAAAGCGCTTCTGGGGCAAAACTTTTAAGTAACAAGAAAAGATATTACTCAAGAGCAATTTTTAAAAATATGACGGTAAACTGATAGAATGAGTAAAGTAAATTTGTATGCATTAGAAGTAATGATTTCTAAGAAACATTTTTATAAAATAAACTGTCGTATTTAAAATAAATAAGAAAGCATGGATTTTTCAACGTATAATACTTTAACTTTATATATTATATTACTTGATAAAAAAATAGTAAATATTTATCATCATTTTTTTAAATTTATGTATGCAATATTAAATTGAAGTTTCTGAATAAAATTGCAAAGAACAATTTATTTTCATTTAAGATTTATACGATATAAAATATTAAAATATTATTTTCATATATATATATATATATATATATCTGTGTGTGTGTACCAGTGTTTTCAAATAAATAATAGTTTCAAATGAAAAGTAATTTTTAGAGTTAATTTATGATTTCAATATATTTATGATTTGAATTTTAAAAGAGACATGATTAAATGGACCTATGAAAAAGTGAATTTAATGTACTTCTCATATGATTGATATTATATAATGGTAAAATATTGTATGTGTTTAAATCTATATCATTTATTCGGGAATTTTATGTAATTCGAATTATTTTTCAATAGCCATATAACTACTCTTATTTTGACAAGGATGTATAATTGTTTAAATTTTCTTATAAAAGTAAATATTAAATAAAATAAAGAAAATAGCTTTGGATAGAAATTCAGCTATAATATAGAAAATTTATTAAAATTATCACTAAAAATATATTTAGGTTTGTAATCTTTTATATAGTTCAGGAAAAATCAAATTATCATTTCAAAATTAATTTTAAAAAGAAAAAAGAACATTTCGGAGAAAGATGAATCAATTACTTGCCATTGACATAAGCTTCTCGAAATTTATGTGAAGAATAAAATATTTTGTGGTTTGTAATAAATATGCAGTTCAAATATTCTTCCCCTTTTACAAAGAAAGAGAAAATAACAACATATTCAATCGTACTCAATGTATTCAACTGAAAACGTTTAGAAGCAGTTTTCTCATACAGGTATTAACTTTAAATGTTGCTTTTGATGTAAAAAAATTGATATGATACCTCAGTGGGACTGTGAACATTTTACAAGAAATAGTATATTGATTGTGAATTATTATCATTATTAAACTGTCGATATAAAATGAAATCATAAAGTTTTTGACATTCTTTACGAATACCATGTTTGTTTTCAGAATTTATCCATTGCAAAATGTGAAAAAAATAGACGTGCTATCTGAATGGGTTTAGATTTTAATACAAACCTGATACAAACCCTGAGCCCAGAAGTGAAATTATATGCAACACTATAGTAACACAAAATTTTCATCTTTATCATCAAATCACTAGGTATTCGATTTTCCTTAAAACTTTATAACAGAAAATGTATTTTTAAAAGATATATCTACTGGAAAGAAAAATGCCGCATAATATTCTATATGCACAAATGCACATTCTAAATCCCCCTAATGACTCATCACACAATGAGATGGTACAGAATGCCATTTAAGGCACTTGTCAATTGATTATGTTCATATAGATCCCTATTGTTGTTGTTGTCGTGTGCCAGCCATGAGGCATTATGGTGTGCGCTGCTCCACTTTTCCAGCTGAACCATATTTTGGTGTGGAGTCCGACTTCCTCAGTACACACGTGCCATAGGTACCCGTTTATAGGGTAGGCAACCATTCACTCCACGTTCATACAAGGAAAGGACAAAGACAGGATACATAGAGAGAGAAAGTACATCCATGCCCGAACCGGGATTCGAACCCAGGACCTCCCTATATTGCAGTCAGACACGCATAGATCCCTATTACTTTGAACAATAATCTTTACTTCGATGCGTCATTCTTCGTAGCTCTGTCCTAATTTGCAGGTCTGTGCAATTATATATTTTAGATGAATGTTTACTATATTAACTTCGCCTTTCTTGATACTATTTCTGTTTTGATCAGCATGTCCTTTTGATAAAGAAACAGTAAGAATGCCTGGTCAACAATTACTCAGCCAATAGGATACAGTCACTTATAAATCACTACGGTCCACCATTTGCCGTGACTGATAAGACAAGCAGATTATTGTTTCGCACATAATCGCATATAAGCTATTAGTTTGTTTACCGGGATTTTAATTTTTTTAATAACTGTATTTTGTAATAATTTAATGAACTGTTCATTATTTTACTACTCATGGAACTAATAGGTTCCATTTTGTTATTTCCATTCCTTCCTGGTCGCTAAATTTTTTGGAATTTGTATTAAAACAATCAAAATGTGAAAAATAACATTCAAAATGAAAAATATATTTATCTTATAAATTAAACAAAAATAAAATCAATATTAGATCGTAAAGGCATAAAAAAGAATTATGTTTTTAGTTCATTTATTACTATTATTGGTCATTTTAAGAAATAAACTCTGCTTTTTATCTAAAAATTTAAATTTCACTCACTCCTTCTGAACATTGATTCGATTGAAATATTTGAGTCTGACTATTTGTATCAGAGTAAAATAACTACACTCTCTTACTTTAAAATAATTTTGGAACTCGAGACTTTTTTATCTAATTAACATGTGTAAAATAATCTTACATTAATGTGATAGATGTATTTATTTCAAATATAAGTTTAGGATTGCTTTTAAACATTAGAAATTAGTTATAAAATATTTATCATTATCATTTTCATTAAAAGAAATATAAATAAGTATGCTATAAATATACGAATAAATCTAAAACATAAAAATATGGTACTGATACATTATTGCTTAAATAGAATTTTCCGATTACATTTTAAAATTGCGTCATGGGTAATATCGCTGATATCTACTTAAGAAACTTTTTGAAGGAAATAATTTTTTGTTTTGTGCAGCTTAAAAATTGAAAGTTAATTATTTTATAACTTTAGGAAGTGCTCTTTTTTCTTGTATTTTTTATCGCGATATAGAATTAATTAAACAAACGCTTAGGAAGAATTGTTCAAGCAGCTATAATATTGAAAATGGTTATTATAAAAATTTTCAAATAGCAAAATATTGAATGTTTTATGTAAAGATGGATTTATTAATCATTAATTATTAATTAAATTATGCTTAGTAAATAATATGCTTTAAAATTAAATTTTTAGAATATAATTAATCTTTTAATTTTTAACATTTTCTTGATTTTGAATCCATCAAATAAGCCTTAAAAATATTAATTATATTTTTTCCCATTTTCTTAAGAAATTAATCATTTTTTCACTTTCAAATTTTAAATTTATTTACTTTAAATTTTTATAATTATTGAGATAATCTATTGAGTCAAGTATTATAGGTTTATTTCCTTACTTCTAAGCCTTCATTGAGAAAAACTTAAACAAATGCTGGTCTACATGAGATAAAGCAACGGTCATCAAACTGTTTGATCTCACGAAACAGTAAATTCATAATTTAAATCCCACGGTCCACTAAGAGGATTCTTTAAGCATTAAATATATTTATAAAAATACTGTGATCTAAGAACACAGAAAATTTACTTAGTTAAAAAAATTAAACTTTAAATTATAATCAAATTATGAAAGCTTTATTAATAAGCCATAATAAAATAAGCAAAATAAAACAAAAACTGGTTAAACAAAAACTATTAAAAAATGGTTAAAGTATATCAAACATTTAACAATATACCTAGTGTGGTGGATCTTCTTGCTTACCCGAAAAAAATCCCAACAAATATCATAAAATTCAATAAAATTATAAATATTGTTGCAATGAATATCAATTAAAGAAAATATGCACATGGTTAAGATTTATATAAGATCATACGTGTCTTAAAAAAAAACACCAATTTACAATAACAAATATAGAACTACCTTAATAGCCCAACTAACACATACTGAATATATTTTAAATTGAACTCAATATATCCGCGTGAGCCTATTTTTAAAAGCTTCAACTGATATACATATGCGACATTTGAAGAGTGTAAAAACATGTTGCTACAAGAGTGCAGCTACAACGATACGACTTGTTTACTGTGGCTTTATTCTATGAAAAGAGCTTTTCTATAATTTTTAACGCATTATTGTGAATTGAATTATGTTTAAATGCATCTTAAAACATAACTTAACACGATGTGTAAGTATACTCCACATTTTCTGGGAAACAATGAAATTTTCTCGTGGACCACCACTTTGGCAATCGCTGTGATGAAATCTTAAGTTAAAATAGAATGATAAAATATAATCAGTTACAAAAACTTACATTGTCTAAAAGAGCTGAGCTAGGAAAAATCATTATTAAGAAACAGTTATAAAATGATTCGTTAAATAAGAAATAAGAAAAGAACTAACTAATAAGCATAACTAATGAAAAGCTCTTAAAAAATTAATGTCCAAAGGAATGAGAACAATATAAAAGAGACCAACATGGAAGGAAAAATCTGCGTCAGATATATATATATATATATATATATATATATATATATATATATATATATAACCCACCCATATATATATGTATAATATATATATATATATATATATATATATATATATATATAACCCACACACAAACATATATACACAGGGGGATTCTAAATTGTTCTTACAAACTAAGAGGGGTGATGGTACCCATCTAGACAAGCAATAACTACATAAGAACATAGGGTCGCATTCCAATCTCATAGGCAGAAAAGAGAAATTCCCACCTGACAGTGCTTACTCAACAATTACAACAGTGTTGGGTAAGTGAATAAATAATACCAAAACTTTCATAATCATATTTATCATTTAGTGAAAACCTCACAGCAAATGCTCAAAATGCTGCCCATGTGTGTCGTTGCACAGTTGACACCGGCGAAGGAACAACTGGCGCCCTCTCGAAGATTCCTGGTGCCGAGCTTATTTTACCTCTGGCAAAAACTATTCTAGCCGCAAGATCTTCAGTTGAATCCACAGGCGTCTCGTACTCTAAATATTTCATGTGTCCCAGAAGAAAAAATTCAGTGGGTTGAGGTCTGGTGTGTGAGGAGTCAAAGCCACACGTCCGCTTCATCCAATCCATCGTGCGTGATATGTGGTATTCAAAAACTTACAGACCTTGATGGTAAAATGTGCTGGGGCTCCATCGTGCATAAACCACGTGTCTCTCAGGATGGGGAATGGAACTGTCTGCAATTAACTGGGAAGCACTTGTACCAAGAAGGTAGAGTATGTTGCGCCGGTCAAAAGTTCTGGCATAATGTAAGAGCCTACCAGGTCCTTACATCATGCCAAACGGTTTGACCAAGGATACGTGCCGAGATGTTCACAGAAAATTTCTTCTGGTGTCTACGAGGGGTTGTACAGTTGGCATTGTTGTCAGACCAAACATGTTGTTTGCGTTTTTCAAGGACAATGTCTCCTCTGATTAGCTTTATTCGGTAACCAATAAGAGCAAAATGTTGCTTCTTCTTTGTGGAAATTTGCATATGGTAAATTTGTGATAGATTCTTAATGCGCTTCTACTTCGCTCTTTTCTGCTTCTCAGAGGTGGAATGCGACCTTATGTAATTATTGCTTCTATGGAGTGGGTACTATCACCTTTTATAATTTGTAAAATCAAAAATTATGAATAGTTAATTTATCTTTTTAGTACCAAAATTGTACGTAAATACTAAATTACTGTGGAAAAATTGTATTCTTAACATGTACTAATTGTAAGCTAGTAAAACTTAGTAAATGTGAGAATTAGTTCAATCATATGAACAAATATTCTTTATTTTTTTGTTTCCTTTTGTAATTTCTGTGCCTGTATGCATTTTTATAAGAAAAACATCTAAGGAGAAAAACATCTTAGGAATCTAAGGAATTTTTTATCCAATTACCGAGATACTTCTTAAAGGTTTAGGCTCAATTAATTTTGTTTATTTTAGGTTTTACTACATTTCTGAAATACATGAGTCTAATAAACAAATAGTTTTATCTCCGATCACTAATACATCTAAATTAGAAACAAGACGTTTCATTTATATTCATTTCAATTCCTTTCATTTTCTTCTGCACAATATGTTTTCATTCTCAAACAAAATCTCCTCAGCAAAACAAAACCCTTAAAAATAGTAAGAGAACTTAGCATTCAAAAATAAATATTAATCTTCTTAAGCATTACGGGCATTCATTATTGGTTGCCTATAATTTTATGACAAGAGACCTGATTCAAAGATTCTAGAGTGAACATTTCTCACTTTTCATGTACATTAATTATTCAACTTGACACATAGCCGGAAAATTTAAAACTCTAAACTTTGCGTTATAATAGAATGGATAAAATTTTGGATCAAAGCCGATGAACTCAACATCATTATACTTCAAATTTTGTAAATAATTTCAGTATTTTTCAAAAATAAAAATTATCAGTAAACAACAAATATTTTCCTTATAAACAGAAAATATAATCTCACAAACTGATGAACTTTTAAATAAAATTAATTTAGTTAGTAAAATCTCTAATTGGATTCAGTAATGTTAATCTAGGAAGAAGAATTTGTGTCAGATTATTTACTTTAAAAATTAGCGCATAATTTTAGCCGCATATTAAAGAATATAAATGAAGCATATAAAAAGATGCTCTCTTAAACAATATTTAATAATTTGCTTTTATTAGATACATACTTACTAAATTGCAGCTTTAATAGCTACGAAATAAAGATAATTATAATTTGTTTCTTAAAAATGAACGTTTTAAACAAGATAGTTTGTTGCTTGCATTTCCATAAAAAATAGACATATTATTTCTATTCATAAATTAACTGACTCACTAATTTGAAATTTAAAATTCTATTGTCAAAATGCTCTTTTATGGGCAATTTTGAAACTTATAATGTCAATCATTTCAGTTATAACGAGCATCTATATTTCCTGTTTTAAACAACAAAATCAAACATGTTTTTCATGAGGTTTGATACTTACATTTTTGTTCTTGTGATGAACTCTTTACTTTTCGAAGTATTCAATAGTTTCTCTTCATTTAAACGAATGTTTCTTAGATTAGCATCATATCTGCGTCCATCTTCTTACATCCCATGCTCTTTTGCATAACTGATATCCCATTATAATCCAAATGATTATTTTCTTACGCCTGATATAAAACTTTATAAAACTAAACTGATACTAAACTTTTTTACACTTACTCTTTATCAATATCATCAAAATTGTCACTTCTAAATTGTCAGTGCGTTTGGCGAGGAGTCTGCTAAAGCATTTATGGCAAAACGATTAGGGAGTGACTTCAACTCATAGAATTTACTAATTGAACTTTCTTTAAATTTTGCTGTGCGATCTATATCCGAGATTTTGTGGCATTATTTCCCACCAAAAAATTAGATATAATCTATATTCGCACAAACATAATGTGTATATCAGTATAGTTCTTAATTAAAATTTACTTGAAACAGTTATCAATAAAATTTTATTAGTGAAGTTTTTCTTTAAAGTTGAAAAATAAGATTTCAAAAGTTTAAAGTAGAAACATTTAATTGAAAATAATCCTCATTAATGTAAATATTCCCGGTATGATAGAATATGGTTACTATAAAAAACATGTATTTGAGACTTTTTTCAAAATAATATGCTACGAAATGGTTTTACAAAATATATACCCTCATACGATGCGTTTGCACTTCAAAATAAACGTTTCTGTCACATTTTTTCGGAAATACTTACCAAGAAAGAATTGACTTTGTACATTTTTTATTTTCTTTTTATGAGCTTCAGTCCAAGAAAGCATGAAACTGCCTTGTTGCATATAAATGAAAGAAACGAAGTAAGTAATAGAAGTATACATACTAGAGCATAAAAATCTAAAATCACTAGGAAATTCAAAAATATATTTTTTCTGGTTCAAAGTCAAGATTGACTTTGGTTTGGTAACGGTTTTTAATTTGAAGTATTTAACTAAACCAAACACATTTGAAGATTTCAAAGAGGCGCAATTTAGAATCTTTTAAAATATTTTCTTATAAAAACTGTGGTTTTACCTTAATTTTACAAACAAAATTTTGATTAATTGGGTAAAAAAATTTCAATATTAAATTTTTAAATTTGTATAAGATAATTTAAAATCTAATTAATGTAATTTAATTCAAATTTGGAGACATATTTTCCTAATATTTTTTAATTTCAGAGTACTTATTCCTAATTTTAATGTGTTCCTACATAAAAAAGATCACTAAATACTTTTCATTTGACTGTTCTTTTTTTTTAATTATGCATTATAGTTTTTTTAAAATTATACAATTATGCAAAAATATTTATTGAGTTTTCTATATAAAACCATTGTTTTGCTTCGTATAAAGTTTAATAAATATATTATAACATATAATTGTTTTATAAATATAAATTATTATATTATAAATTTATCGTATAAAGTTTTATATATTTTACAATGATATGAGGTGAAGTTTAAATTTTGTATTCGGATAATAAAGCTAAATACATTTATCGTTTATAAATCGTAAATGTTCCCCTAAATTATAGCCTCTTACAAATTTCTTATATTTAACAATGAAATAAAAAATTAATCAAAGAATTATTACTTTCTCTTGTACAATCTTCGAATACTAAAACTAATAGTGTGTGTGTGTGTTTGTTTTACATTTCTTTACATCTCTTTATAAAAATATATGTATGTTAGTAACTTTTTAAATATTTAACTATAAAAAACAGTTTGTAATAACAAAATGATAAAAGCTGCAAATAATCATTTACTTAGCGAATTTAAAAATTAATGCATCGAAATTTAATTTATTGAAAAAAAGTTATTCGCTTTAGCTTGTTTTATATATACATACTCAGACGTTTTTACTGATTGTCAATAAATTATAACTATTATCTAAAGGAATTAATGTTTCGATTTCTGTTTCGTTCTCTGATAAAATGCGTTTTTATTCGATAATAAATGCTGCAGCTTCTTTTTATGTATATTTAATCAATACGTTTTTTTGAAGATGGTAGATAATGAGAAAATAAAACACTTGTCTCTTTTCTTTTATTTCACATGTATTTTTTCACAGATTAATTGGCCTGTTTACTGTTATTACACATCTTTTATCTACATTCGAAAGCTAAAAAGATTACCACGAAATATTTTCTTTTTAAATGTATAGGAATGTAATTCGGTCATGTGACTCTGAATGGAAAGCCGATATATTTCCAAATCAAAAATAATGTAATACTAACAATTGTGCCAGATAAAGTGCTCCAAAATGTGTGTTTTCTTTCTTTTTTTGTTTGCTGTTAGATGAATGATTTAAAAAATGTCCTTTTATGAAATATATTAATATTCTAATTAACACTTAAAAATATAATTAATTTACCACTAAGCAAAATTTAATTAAAAGTCATTTAAATATGCTTTTTTCTCTTTCATAAAATTTTACCATCTAATATGTAAAATTAATGCATTGTTTTTATTGATTGCATAAATATATTTTTAAATTTAGTATTTAAAATTTTTATACTTGTAAATTTATAAATAAGGAGCTTCAATTTTGAGAATCATTATCTTCAGAAGACTAAGGTAATGTTTTATGCTAGTTATTAAATGATGAATTTATAGCTATTTCTTCATTTTTTATATTCATAACATTTTATAAACGAATGTATTAAAATTTTTCCACTATTAAATATTGTCAATTCACAGCACGTTTTG
Organism: Latrodectus hesperus; assembly: GCA_037975125.1. NCBI lineage: Eukaryota > Metazoa > Arthropoda > Arachnida > Araneae > Theridiidae > Latrodectus > Latrodectus hesperus. The sequence continues at coordinate 2,494,855 of CM075855.1, forward strand.
ATTCGTTTCTTGAGAACTGGTTGTCTTGTTATTTATAATTATGGTTAATGATATTCTAAAACAATATTAAAAAAGAGAAAAACATATTTAAAGTTCAATTTTCATAAAAAATTTAAGAAAAAAATTATTTAATAAAGATCTTATTAAGAGAAAGATGAATAGTCTGTAGTGTAAACAATAAAGAGTAAAACGGAAAGCCTTCCTTTTGAATATTTCAATTGTTCCAATTTTTGATCATATTATAATTATTATTCCTGTTGCTAACAACCTTCATCACACTAAAAAAGCCTTGTTTGTTTTTAATTCATTAGTTGTGTCCATTTCCTTATGCAGTTTTCTTATCCTGGAATGTACCTTAAAGTAAAAAAATCTGTAAAACTTGTACAGTAAAATATACAGTCTTTACATTTTGATTTGTTAGTAAACAGTAATGTTATTCTTTGTAGGGATTTTTTTATTATATCAGGAATGTTACATCACAGAGAAATGTTTCTTTAGTGAAAATTTTAGGCAGAAATTTTCTATAATTTTAAAAGTAAGTACTATCTAGTATTAATAGCAATTAGTGTAATGAAAAAATCCTGAAAACTTTTATATTTGATATAAATACATTTAATTCTGATATATACATTAAATTTATATTAAATTTCAAATTTAATTATTGAATATTTTTTTGATGATTTACATAACATCTTGTAATGAACTAGAATTTTTTTATTTCTTCATATAAAAATGAATTTATAATGATGAATTATATGTAATAATAAAATTTTTGCTTTGTCACTTTTACACAAATAAAAAATACACAAAATTGTGTTCCCTCAAAGGAAAATACTGCTTTAAATATGTCTGAAATCTGAATATATAAACTTGTAAGATATTTTTTTCAAAAAATCTGCACTTGGTTGATGCAAAATGCTTAAAGAATCTAGAAAGTTCATCGTAAGTGGTTTTGAAATGGTAAACCATCAGTAACGTTTAAAAATCAACATTTTTATCATTTCAAAAAATTGGTACCATGATCTTCTTTTAATAGTAAGAGTACTTTTAAACAATTCTTTTATACTGATTTTAAGAAAGCAATTTTAAAATATCATTTATTTTACGGTATTTTAGTTCTTGAATTATTCTAAAAGGTTTGAATTAGTAATGAATTCAATCAATTGCTTTTTGCCCAAAACAAGCATTTAGCAAGGTTTTAAAACAAACTACCGTATTTACGCGAATCTAATGCGCATCGTTTTTTGCCAAATGTAGTATTCAAAATTATGGTGCGCGTTAGATTCGATGGCACCTTAGATTCGAGTGCAAGGTCAGCAGTTCGTCGATGACGTTAACCAGGTATAAATCGTAACCATGGATTACTGTATTTCTCGGCTACATTTACCGTTACATTTAACGTTGACATATTATTGCATAGAGGAGTAGCTTAGAGTTAGTATAAATAAACGTTTTAAGGGGTACGTTCAGGAGGAATACGAAAAATGGTTTTGTGAGCCAAACCATGAATTGACCCCGACAGGAAAAATTAAGCGTGTTGCTCAGCACATTGTTGCACACTGGGTTTCTGCTGACTGGAAAAGCATCGAAGCACCAATGATTGAGAAATCTTTCAAGAAATGCTGCATTTCAAATTCATTGAATGGCAGTGAAGATGACGTGCTCTGGAACGTCGAGGATGACGATGATGAGGAGGAAGAAGAAATGAATCTGCTTCTGACGAAGAGAGGTGCGAGGATTCTAATGATAAAAACATTAGTGAATAAAGACGTTTACTATTCATCACTGATTGTAGAAACTGTTAGCTAGATAGAAATGTTACGATTTATTTCTTGTTCGTATTTTACGATAGGTACCGTATATACGGTAGTGGTAATTAACAATGATTGTTTCACATAACAATAGCCCACTAATAGGTTAATTCCATGTTCTGCTACTTTACGTATAAATCCATTGTTGTATAAAATATGGTATCTAAATGTAAATAAAATTATCATACTATTGATTGATAGTTTGTATACAAATCCATAGTTGTATAAAATAAGATTCAATAAATTCCTCATACCACTGATGCGCATTACATTCGCCGAAAAAAATTTTTTTATTACTTAACGTTTTAAAATGGGGATGCACATTAGATTCGATGGCGCATTAGATTCGCATACATACGATATTATAAAGAGGGTTATAACTGCATATTTTAGAAATAAAGTATCAAAAGTTTCAGAGCAGGAATAATTTTATTTTTAACACTATGCACAAAACAAATTAGCAATAAAACAAACATTACAGTTACAAACGCTCTACAAACAAACAGCCGATGTTCTTAGTCTTTGCCCTTAGTTAAGAGTTACTTTGCAGAACAGTAGAGGGCGCTCATTGAATGTTGAGAAAGAGATAATACACTATTGTGAAATTTGGATCTTCGTTTTTATTATAGAAATACTTCACCTATCTTATTATTTTCTTTTGAAAGGTAAAATGAAACTGAATAAGTTCATTGAATCCATTCAAAAAAATCAAGAAATCTATCACTTTTTTTATTAATAGTTGAATACACTTTGCATCTTTAATTGTCACCGACTAATAACTCAATTAATTATTATTTGAAAGCTGGAGCCACATTTGGTAAAATAATTCATTAAAAGAACATTTCGAATCATATTAAAATAACTCATAACTTTCGCACAGTCAGATGAAGTGCATATCATCTTCCTCACAAAAATATTTTTAATTATATTATTAAATTTTTAAAAAATTGTTATAAATTTCAGTTGTTATAGCTTTTATTCAATAAATTTATTTTCTACAATATTTTTTTAAATTTGAATAATAGCTATAATAAACATTTCTATTATTCCACTTTTTAAGAGAAGGAAAATAATCTAAGGAATATATTTTGTTAATGAATTTTGATTTGAATGGAAATAAAACTATATTTATAATGTTAAAAAGCTAATGTTTTCTTCAACACAATGGTTCTTTTTCAATGTTGTACGTCAGTATGATAACTGTATCCTAAAACTTACAAATACTTTACTAAGCATTTAAATTTTTGTGTTCATCCAAACCAAGGATAATTTTTCAATCCGAAGTTCAGAAACCAAACTTCTACCATTTTTTTAAATTTCATTTACGATATAAAATATCTATTCATAAACAAACTTAATTTCATTGAACCCATATAGGCCCAGTTCAGACGAAATTTAAATCCCTTCTCTGGATTGCTGAAGCTCCGTTTTGGGAACATGTCCCCTTTAATCTCTGACGTCCAAATTCCTTAAGCTGGTGGGGGGTGGTTGAAGAGAGGATGATGTCAGCTCAGGTAAAACACCTCACCTCGTCACATGACAGTGTTTCAAAATGATTGGACGCTTGGTGATAGGTGAATATTCCAATTCCGCTAACCTTAAGTCCAGGGTTCGCTTGCATTGATATGTATGTATGAGAGTATTATACTGAAATAATGATTCTTGAGATAAAAATTCAATGTAAAAAATAAGGCATAGAGGTGCCGTATAATCCATGATGACAAATTCTGAGATTAGTAATTTTTTGGCGGGTTTCCTTATATATCTGGCAACCTCATTTTTATTACGTCTTACATATGGAGACCATGAGAATTATGCAGAAAATTCTATTTTAATAACCCTAGTATTTACGTCATCGTGCACGTCACGATACGCCATCTTGGCAACATTTCTTCATCGCCAAAAAAATTCAGAATTTCGAATCATGGATTATACGGCACCTGTGCCAAAAATAATTAAATAGTAAATCTCGAAAACTTTTAATTGCAGTACAGTTTAAAATCAAGCATTTTGAAATTTACGCACGTTGTGAATAATAAATGAGCTATAATTAAATTATAACTACATTTTAGTTAATTACACCTAAAATAAAAGTATAAGAGATATAGTTTCAAATGATCTTTTTATATAACAATGTTTAAGAATGAAATTTTCAATCAGGAATTTCTAAGTAAAAGTTCTCTTATTTTTTCATATAAATACTCTCTAAAATGTTTCTTATTGTCCTTTTTTCATTTGTATTGCATATGTATTTATTCTAGTTAAATGGAAATGTCTGGTTTAAAAGAAAAGGTGAAGAAATTTCATAAAAATGATTTCTAGGAGAAGAAAACTTCGTTCTGTGCAATGAAGTTTACTCGAATGGAACTTACATTTTCTATAAATCTCAGTGCCTTTCCAAAATAGTCTTTTCAACATTCTGTTTTAAAATTTTTAAGAGAAAGAAGTTATGCATTATTCATGTTTCTGCAGACAAAAAATCTTTAGTTTTTGATTTTGGATTTAAACCTCGATTAAAGAAATGATTTTTTCTTGTGTGTATTTTTATACAAAGCAACAAAGAATAATTAAACTATATTTTTCCCGATATTATTTTATTTCTATAAGGTTAAAGAATATTTGCATAGTGAATTTTTTCTTGTAATCAATGATGTGGAAATAATGCAATATTCTTACTTCAAGATGCATTATTCATCAATAGATGAAAATGTATAATTTTGTCCAAAAAAGATCTTTCATCTACGCATTTTTATATCATTTACAAAACAGAAGTGTTACAATAATTACTAATTGGTGTTTTTTAAGGATTAAATCAATCTATAATTAATTTTAAAATCACATTCACATTTATGTATCTATTTATTAATTTTATTATATATATATATATATATATATATATATATTCCATAATGCTTTATTTCTTAAATTGTATTGTATTAAATATGACATAAATCATACTTAAACAACCCAAAACTTTTGAATCTTTATTGTCTAGTAACTCTGAATTTACAGAACAGTTTACTTTTTGTTTTCATTTCCATTCATTTTAATTCGAATTGTTCAATTAACTGAAAAAACTAACAGTTGAAATTTCTAACGGAAATCAAAATTTTTAAGTATGTTTAAAGGAAATACCCTCCAATTATATTTAGATTTTATAAACTTTTTATTAAATCTTACTATTAAACGCCATGGTTAATAATAATTCAAATTGTTTGTTATTTATTAATAATCTTGCACTCACTAAAAATATTAATAAATAGAAAATAATTTTAATTATAATAGTTTTAGACAAAGGATTATTTTCGATTTTAGAGATATTTATAAATGTATTTCTTATTGCGGATGAATCTTTTAGGTAATTTTCAAAATATTATAATTTTGCATTTATAACAAATACTTTATCACACAAAAAGTTAACTTGATTTTGTGCAATTTAAATAAAATAATTTCTATCTTATACTAAAAATACAAATAATTAATACGATAAATTTAACAATATGTTTCTTAAAACTAAAAAAGTTGAATTTATTATGCTGAATAAAAAGATCATAAAGGATAAACTAAAACGAATGGAATATATTCCTAAGAAATGAATTTAGCATTGTAGTATTGTATGACATTCAGGGTTTATTTGTAATGATTTCAAACATTATTTTCTAAAACAAAATTTTAAAAAATAACTGTTATTTTTAAAATGACTTTCATCATGCTAATTATCTTTTCGACGTCTGTGGTCTAGCACAACCGTCAAAAAGATAATTAGCATGATCTTGTTTTCCAACCAATCATAAGCATTTCACAAAATCTAATCAAATTCCAGTAGTGTTTTACATAAAATATGTAAAATATTGGTTTTGTTTTGGAATATAATGTTTCCATAATTATCTACAATAAAATAAACTTTATTAAATTAGTTTACAACATAATAATTGTAAATAATAAATATTAATATTATGAATTATTAAGTTGGAGAATAAGTTCGTAGCGTTTTTACCAAAGACTTTTATTTAAACAAAAAACAATAATTATATCAATAAGTTAATTAATTACAAATTTGCTTTCAAATGGTTTGACAAGGAGCAGAAAAGATCATAATTGGTCTGTGCAAGGTCCGGAGAATACGGTGGATGCTGATAGACCTCCCATTCGAGCTCTTAGAGTGCAGCTTTGACGACTGGTGCAACATGGAGGCCTGGCGTTGTCGTGAAGGAGTATGGTTTGACCATGTCGATCAGGTCTTTTCAGTCGATTTGATTTGTTTGTCGCTCAACGGTCATTTTTTGCACTCGAGGGCTAATTAGACCGGGACCTACGGCTTAAAGTGGATTCCGAACCACTACAAACATCCATGCCCAAGGAGGGATTCGAACCCACGAACTGTTGAACCGAAGGCAAGAGCGCTAACCATTCGGCTGCCAGCTCGGCGTCTTTTCAGTCGAATAGCTTCATTCACGCGGTGTAGCTGGGCAATGTAGAGCTCCTTGTTGACTGTGGCATTCTTTTCGAGCATTTCCCAGTGCACCAAGAGGTCCTTAAAAACTGGCTCAAACAACTGCTTTGACAACAGACCAGGCGACTTTTGGCGGGACGGCATCAACAAGTGAGTTCGAGACGCGGGAAGAGGTTGTAAACAGCAACGGCGAATATATATATTGATTAACTTATTGATATAGTTATTGTTTTTTGTTTAAATAAAAGTCAAGTATAAACGCTACGAACTTATTCCCCAACCTAATATATATACTTTGGAAATCATTATTAAATTATTTTATTTAATAAACCATAGAAAACAAGTGTTTTAATTTTATAGAACACACTTTATGCTCGAAAAAGTTTCTTTATATTCAAATTGATGAATTGACGACATATTTATCGAATTGAAAAAAAATAATGTAAGATTTTGTTCCGAATTTCGATCAAAATAATGTTATAAAAGCTTCTTAATAATCCACATGCTAAAAGATAAATATAATGACATAATAAAAAATTCCAGAAAATCTTCAGATTTGTTACAAAAAAAGGATATGATAGTCTGTTCTCTCTGAATGCTTCTCTAAGGAAGGTTAATTTTAGATACTGAAATGGAAAAACATTGATTTTGTGTAATTACCGCAAAGTAATGCTACTTCATTAGTCTCTTATCAGAAAAATCTTTATCTTTGGGTAATCGCTTTTAATTCTATTTAATGAGATTAACTAATGTTTTCCAATTTTATCTGAACTATTTTTTTCTTTTTATTATTTTGAAAGCACGCATCATTTTTTATTTTACTATACAATTTTTCTTGGTGTATTTAAACATATTTAAATCAAACATTGATAATTATGTAAATAATGAGAATACTAAATATTATCATCAAATAATATGAATTCTAAAAAGGAATGAAAACTTTGACAAATATTTATGAAAATGGTTTTGAAAATGCTTCTTTTTTTACAAATTTTAGTCTAAAAAGAAGAAAGTATAAGAAATGAAAAATAACAAGTGTTTAATGTATTTTACAAATACTTTATATGATTTAAATCTATTGTAGAATTTTATAAAAAAAATTTTCGTATAGTCTGAATAAAATGTTAGTTATTACTAAAAGGTAGTATATTAAAGTATATAAATGTACTCTAAATATGAGAGGTCATAATATTTCTTCATGTAATGATAATTGAATGATTCAATAGATTAAGAAATGTTGTCGCTTTTCATACTTCGTAAACATGACGATCAATTACAATTTTCGTTTCAAAATTTCACTCTTTCAGTGTAATTAAGATATATTATTTCTAAAAAATATATTTTCCGTAAGTAATTAAATATGAAATTGTAAAATTCTTTAAAAATATTTAGATATTTTTAAATATATTTTAGAAACCAATAACGTGACAGAATTCTAATTTTTCCTTAATTGGTTGTTTTTATAAATATTTTGAATTAAATTGATAGGAAATAAAAATAAGTAGAATGCGATGTAAAATAATTGTTTATGATATGGCTATTTTATTAATTTTGAACTGCAACACATATAGTATTTCTTTTAATATTGAAATAGCTTATAAAAATAATTATTGTTTCATTTTCACACTGTTAATTCCTTTAGCAATTTCAAAGGAACAATAAACTAACAAATTAATCCATAACAAACCATACTCGTCCAAATATTTACCACGTGATCGCATAAATTAATTTTAGTAAGCTACCTTATTCATAATGCATAACTTTTGACCAAAGAAATTAATCTAAAAAGACAAAAGTTTTCATTAAATATATTCTCAAAATATAAAATTTTGACATAATGTATGCAGACTAGTGACTAATTAAATTAATATATTCATTAGGACGAAAATTTTTAATTCAAATTAAATTATTTAAAGGGAAAAATCGGAATTTTTTCGTTACAAAGTATGAAAAATGAAAAGTAGTGGCATTTGACAGCCATATTAAAATTATCTTTTCTTATTTTTGTTATCATATTAAGAAAATTACTGTTTAAAAATTTTTTTCTTTCTTTATCACAGATAATTATGTCACGAGCATTTCTTTCGCGTACAATGTTCTTCAATCTTTATTTTAAAATTCTGGTGCTCAGTTTTTATTTATATATTTGCATGCTCATGTAGTATTTAAAAGTGCTTAGAGCGATAACTTTTTCTGATTTTGTGAGACATTCGTTCATGCATGCGTCAGCAGATAAATTATAAAAACAGTAATGTGGCATGTTTTATTTCATTTGAAACATCGTTTTTAATATTTCCAGCTTTGGGATTTATTCAAAATGAGATAAATTTGCTGCAGTAAGCATACATCACAAGTACATACTCACTGAGTGATTACAATAAGGAAGGGAGTCGAAGTTCAATTATTGGAATCTTACTAAGCATAATAGTTCATTTTCAATTGACCTACTTTTCAGACAATAGAATTCGTTTCCGATTAAAAACAATCATTTCTTAAAATGTATTACAGAGTGAAAACTGCATAACTATTGGAAACTAATCAATGAGATCAGTAAAAGCTTTGAATAGACTCAATTACAAGTAAAATTTATTAGTCTTTTTTTAAAACAAAATGACTTTGAATATTGAATTTTTCAGTAATTGGATTCCAAATATTTCTTTTCTAATTATAACCATTTTCTACATTATGAATATTTCATTACAGAACATAAGCAAAAGGACAAAACAAATAAAATGCCCAAAAAATTTCAAAATAAATTAATTGAGGAATAAAGAGGCATAAAATTCTGGAGCTGTTTATATTTGGCACTTTTATAAAAAAAAATTCATCGAAAACTAGCTAAATATTTCCAATCAAACTTAGAATAACTAAAGAAAGCCATGAAGAAGATAACTTATACGTTATAAAAAGATTTACTATATAAAGACTAAAGACTGGTTGCCAAGCTCATGTTCAGAAAACCTTATTTATTTTTGTAAAACGCAAAAAAAATATTAGTGTATAAATAAAGCCTATTTGGTGAATAAGATCATTTGATAATAATTTAAAAAATAACTTGTATTGATTGAACAACCAGGAGTTGTCGCTGTTGAATAGTTGTGCAAGCATGGACTACACGCTTACGATTGCAGATAGATCTGAGGAACAAGCAGGCCAATTCAATCTGATAAATAAAAAATAACTTTTGAGCATTTCTTGTCATGTATTATCTTATAGGAATGTGACTGAAGATACGCACAAAAGATATGAGAATATCGCAGTCTCCAACACGTTTAATCGATTGATAAAATTTAAAACATATTCAACAATATAATTTTTCTCTTCTTCATGCTGTAACTAATGTTCATAAACTAAGGTTATTGGTGTTCTTACCGCCCATCTTGTTTAATGGTCAATGTGCCTGACTACGGATAAGGAGGACCTGGAGGTCGAATCCCGGTTCGAGCATGGATGTACTTTCTCTCTCTATCTATCCTGTCTTTGTCCTTTCCTTGTATGAATGAGGTGTGAATGGTTGCCTACCCTATAAACGGGTACCTATGGCATGTGTGTACTGAAGAAGTCGGACTCCACACCAAATATGGTTCAGTTGGAAAAGTGGAGCAGCGCACCCCATACTGCCAGCCTAGCTGGCACACGACAACAACAGCATTGGTGTTCTTAAATTTTTTCCATTAACTAATTCTCCAAGGCTGAATCCGGTTGACTCGTGAGTTACAGTTCTTAAAGCAAACAAAGCTGCAGGAATATGCGACAAACTGCAGGCTCTCAATTTGGAGAAAAATCTAAATATAATACTCTAAGAATTCATTTGATGGTTCGTTCTTTGGAATCTTTCTACAGGATTACTTAGTGGCTGATGCAATGAACTATGAATTATTTTTATTCCAAACCTCTCAAGAAATTCTGTAGTTAGAGCACTCATAAACGAGGTTCCTTGATTATGTTTAATCTCTTTAGGAAAACCCATTCGGCTAAATATTTGAAGTAATGCATCAACAACTGATATGGATGATATACCTTATAAGGCAACAGCATCTGGATATTTGAATGCAAGACACATAGCAGTAAAAATATATTTTCCAGGTGTGACTGGCAAAGGACCTATAGCATATATATTTTTCTTTCTAAACACTTCAGATATTATTGGTACAACTCTCATAGGAGCTTTCTTTTTCTGTCCAACTTTTCCAGCTCTTTGACAAGGATCACAAGACTTTACAAATTCTTCTAATTCTTTGTAACAGTTTGGCCAGTAAAAATTTCGAGCTAGTCTGTCTTTTGTTTTAGTAACTCCAAAATAAGCAGACGTAACTTCATGACAAGCTATTTTGAGTTTTTCTATGAACTCCTTTGGAACGACTAATAAAAAAATTTTATGTCCTAATTTATCTACTTTTCTTTTGAGTAACAATTCACTTTTTATGACATAATTGGTTTTTTTGACTTCTCCTGGCTAGATATTCTCAGCCTGTTTAAAAAAGCATTTGAGATCCTGACTTGTTCTTTGGCATTCTTTGAATTTTTCTTTATCAATCTTAAGTAAGGAAACTAAGGGATCATCAGACTGTTCTTCTGGTAAAACTGTTAATTCTTCTTTATTCATAATCTCTTCATTGAAATTTGTTTTCAAATCTACTGTTATATTTGAATTCATCTTCAACTTTCTCTATTACTTTCCACTAACATATTTATTGTGACTCCAGTATCTCTCAAAATTTCACATTTAATTCCATTCACTTTTCCAACAATTGTATACACAGTTAGAGTAATTTTTTAACCTTTTCTTCTTCGACGTTATTTACAGAATTAAATGCGTGTCTTTCAATTAAAGGGCATTGTGGTCTCAAATGATCGGTAGAATTACATTCAAAACATTTCGGTGTGGTTTTCTTTTTTCAAAATTTTTATCTTTAAGCATTCCTTAAGATCTTTCTTCTCTGTTTTAAATTTTTCGCTCCTATGATTATTATCACTTTTCATAAACTAATGAGGTGGGCTATATGATCATTGATTTTGAATAGCTATATTCTTCATTGCATTATAATTACTTATGGGTTTGATAGTTTTCTTAATGTCATCAAATTCTTCTAATTTCTCTGCCAAAGGAACTTTAGTTAGTTAATACTACCCCATTCACCTAAATATAATTCTTTAAGTTCTTGTGGAGCTCTCTTTTTAATCTGATCCGTTAATAACACTTAACTTTTCAAAAGTACCAACTTTATGACCATTGATCCATCCATAAAAATAATTATTAAGTTCATGATAATAATATATAGACCAATGGCTGAGTGGTTATCGTTCCTGACTCTTGAGCTGTGGGTTCCGGGTTCGAATCCCGGTTCGGGCATGGATGTTACTATCTCTTTGTCCTTTCTTGTGTGTTGATGTATGAAAGTGGCCCGCCCTATAAACGGGTCTGTGGTGGTATGACGCGGGTAATGCTACTCGCCTCCGTGACTTGGTTCACAGGTGGCCGCTGGGTAACGACAAATGAGCAGCAGTTTCCGGCCTTGTGGCGAAGGGTTAATCACCCAAGTGCCCGCCGTTATTTAAAAAAAAATGATAATAATATATCCAAGTAACATCATTTTCCTTTTGATGTTTCACAAATAATTGTCTGAACTTCTCTGGGGTCAATTTGAATCTTTAAATAAAACTTCCTTTACATAATCATAATTCTGTGCTTCGCCTTTTGGTTCTCGTGCAATTATTTGTGTGATTTCCTACGGCAATAAGACTAACAAATATGAAACTCACAACTCATTAAGTATTTGGGCAGGACGTGGCTTGATGTTCAAAAAGAATTAAGCATGGACTAATATCTTCTTTAACATCATATCTATGGATCAGTCCTTGAAGATCTTTACGAGAATGTTTCTCATTTTAACTGTGGCATCCATTTGTCAGTTTCAATTGAGCTTCTAATCTGAGCTTTTCTAATTCCTGTTCCCTTTCTGCTTCTTTTCTCCGTTCTTCAGCTTCTATTTCAGCTTTTTTTTTCTCCTTTCTTCAGTTTCTATTTGAACCCTCTCTTTCTCTATTTGTTCTTGTTTTTTCTTCAATTATAATAAAGGATAATTCTTTAACATAATCACCTTCATAGTTAGGGGCCTTAATAATAGCTTGTTTAATTGATACACTAGTAAAATTTGAGTCAACATTTACCTCAAGATCCGAAATGAAAACTAACAAGTCCTGCTTCTTACCTTTTCTCAAGAATGACATAATTAATGGTTAATCTAAGCCTAATTTAATTCGTTTCAAACAAAACCCAAATACTTAACAAGCAATACTGATTATGTTTCAACTTCACATGAAATTTGAATATTTTCAGTTGGAAAACAAAAGTAATTTACCATTATTATGCACACAAAATATATCAACATTTCTATTCAGTATTTCCATATCTTTCCACAACATTAACTTCAACAATATTTGACTTAAAATATTTCTTGTATTATATTCTAACTTAAGATAAAATTTCAATACTTAATATAATAATTTTGTTTCCCTTTTGGAAACACAAATAGTTTAAACATATCACATACCTTAAAAATAATTTTTTGTTCTCTTAGCAAAAATTAATTCTATGAAAATTTGTACAAACCTGTACTATTCATCTACTATACACCTGACATATGAACTAGAACAAAATTATAACAATAAATAATAACAATTTAAATATATAAAATAATAACAATTTAAATATAGGAGTTTCTAGAAATAAACAAATTCGGTATCAAAATGTAAAAGCAATTGTATGCAAATATATATGATATATACACACCAACTAATATATTTACTCAAATTTATATGACAATAAAACGAAAATACTTTTAGGACCGAAATTTTCATTTATAACATCACAAATCGAAACTAAGCTTGGATATGATACCTAATAAGAAAATATTTCTAACCAATAATATTAATGAAATTATATACCATATACTCAATATTGTTACGCAAAACACTAATGTAAATATAAAGTTACATTAATGTGTAATAATACACTAATGTTTTCACGAATCATTCAAAATGAAACTACTTCATTAAGTAAAAAAATAACAAACACACTTTCTCGGGTATTTTAAAACCCAAAAATAATTCTTATCAAACTACTTCAACATTTAAAGTGAAATAATTATGTATATCATTACTTTTTGATTTTATCCAATCGTTGTATTCAATTTCGAAATCTTACTTTCACACGTTAATTTAATTCCAAGAACAGGAATTTCCAAACACACAATTCCGAAACAGTATACTTAAACAAGATGGATTTGTAAATCAGAAGTAACGCAATATTTCTTCGATTCCCAATACAAGATTTCATCTGGAATTAAATCACAAACCGGAGGCTATTTTCTTTTTGTTTCAAAGGCTGGAATCAAAACAGCATATTTATATTCCACTGGTCAGAATTAAGCATAACAGGAAACACTCTTTACATCAAAATAGTATAGTGCTATGGATTGAATTACTATTTCAAGCTGGGTGATTCTTTTTCCAAGGATTGGAACTAATCATATTTCTTTTATTCCATGGATAGGAATTCAACTAGAATACTTTTTCAACTCCAAGATAGTGGGATGCTATCCAAGGGTTGTAATCGAATCTTCTGATTCCAAGGGTTGTAATTGAAACCACAAATTCACATTCAACAAATATCAATAGCAGGTTGCTATCATTTTCTTTTCTGTTGTTGGGATGACAATAATCCTCAGAATCAGCTCTCCCACTCAGAATCACTCAGTAATTCTTCAGAATTATTCGGAAGAGTTCCATACCACCGTTGCCACCATTTAAAGCTGTATTGTACTGAGGTGGCAAAGCAATTGAGTACAATTTCAATTTAGATTAACTTAATTTATTGATGAAGATAAATTTTAAATATACATAATTTTTACTAACTACATAAATTATAATACAACTTTCAACTTAATAAACATGACAATGTCATTGGCAGAAGCCACCACAAGCACACCTCCCATGTGCTCTCTCTCTCTCCGAGAACACTATCAAAACAAAAGAGTAAACAATAATAATATAATCTGAAGGGAGGATGGAGCTAAAAGGCAAGGATCCGCATGCGCAATGCGGAACCTTAATTTTTAGCTCGTTGCAAGAGATGCAGGAATAAAATACACAGCCCCTTCAACTATTATAGTTGGTACTTAATTGGTATAGCGATGTATATAGTGCAACAATTCTCAGCAGTCTTTCTCCGCAGTGTCTATAAACTCGAATTCGACCATTATGATGCTGCAGAAAAAAAGCAGGAATCATCAGTAAAGACAATATTGTTCCATTCCATTGTCCATGTCTATCACTCATCGCACCGTTGCCGGTGCAAACTCCTGTATTTTAAGTCAAAGGTGAACGAATGAGTGGACACCGAATGATGATGTATAAACGACTTAATCTATTGTTGTATGGTTGTGATGTAGCAAAACGATCAATCACTGCTATGCACTCAATATGCTTGTCATTATGTGCAATGTTGATATGAGGTGAGTGTAATAGGTCCCTTCAATCCGCCATTCTCTCTTGTGCCTAGCGAGTTTTCATCACCTGTTTGATTTCGCCCAACACGAACTTCGATTTTTATGAAGGCTACACTGCAATCCCTATAGAATACTATTCTTAACCGTTCAAACTCAGAAGCTAGCTCGATAGACACTCGAAGGCTTTACGATGCAATTAAACATTTTACAGAAAACAAACCTACGGTAAAACAATTTCCCTTACTTCAAATAGGCAATCTCTTCACCCTTTATATAGCTCTTGCAATTAGCCCTACAATCATTTATGATGTGCATGTATATGCGCACTATAAATATAATGCTGGACACAAATAATTTGTGTGAAAAAATTATTTTATTCATTTTATTTCACAAAATAAAACTTATACGTAATGTACATGAACAAAAGAATAAAAGTGATCATGTCTTATTCACCGATGTATCTATTTTAAGTGATTATGGAACTCTAGAACACTAGTTTCTGAAATACTTAAAGAGTATTTGTTTTCGAACCTCATTATTCTACTTCTATCTGAACTTCTTCACTTTAATGATTGGAGAAGAACTGCATTCGATTTCAGCCTTAAGGAATTATAGTTTTCTAACAATACTTCTTTTTTCCAATTTATCCAACTAATATATTTTTGTCCCCAAATCGAAATTGAAAAAGAAAAAATATCAGATGATTGTCTGCGAAAGGTTCTTTTCTTTGATATTTGAACTTAAAAATTTTATTTTATTTATTTTTGACACTGATTCTCGTTATTTGGCTTATGATATAACTATATATATGATTCTATTCGTTTCTCTATCCTTTTTTATTGAAAAAATAAAACAAATAAATTTTTTTTAGTTATTTTATTCAAATAAATTTTGATTGTAATCGAAACTATATTTTACTGTAAATATATTTTTCGTTTAAATTGTGAAAATATTAATGCTTTTAGTATATGCATATTCAGCGAGAGTTTATTTAACTGTTGATTTTCCATATAGTTTGCCTTTTCAATTGAATTATTGTCCTGATTTGAAAAAAAGGATAAAGATAGCAATCTCTTCATATAAAAAAATATTCGCCCCGCACGAAATAGATTATAAAATGTTTTAACGTAATATGTATTCAAAATTAATAATGTAACAGGAAGTGAAATGTAACACCGTGAACATAGGTTCCGAAGAATATGTAAATTGAAAGACAGGTATAGTGTAATGAGTTATTCAAATAAGACGAAAACAGCATTTTCGTCAAGGTGAAGTGAAATAGAAATGGAATCATTTGGAAAATCGGCCATAGTCTTACATGCTTAAATGATGCCTTAAAAACTAAAAGTCATTATAAAATATTTTAATACTTCAATTTGGGCACAATTTCAGAGTTAGGTCTATTTTCACATATAACAAAGGAAAAAAACAGAAAATTAAGAAACATCTTTCTCTGGTTGTTCAACAGAAGCTTCTCCATTGATGAGCCCCATGTATCTAAGTTGTCCTGCTATCACAATTTTCTCAGGTCACTCATTTTTTCTGATGGATCGATGACTCACTCATTAAAACATCCTCGTATATTATACAAATTTCCCCATAGCACTGTTTCCAAGCGTCATTAAGTCAAAAAATCTGAATCTCCAGAGGTATGGCATTTCAGTGCAGTGATATATTCCTAGTATATTTCTAATAAAACGTATATGAAAATTAAGAATTATATACATAGCATTACATCACAAATCCGGGAATTCTTCTAATCGTACTCTTTCCCATACAAGAACCCTAAATTATATACAGATACCATATTCCCATATTTTATATACCAAATATCGTTATTTGCTTATTTCAACACGTAACCACGTTGAAAATCACTCCATAAATCAAATAGATGCTTATCAATGAAGAAAACAAGTTTCCATTAATTCTCAGATCAGTTTAAAGATTTAAGTGCCCAATTCAAAAACATTCCTTGGTAGAGAGTGGTAAGAAATATAATTACCGAATAAAATGATTAATTCCTAACGGTTACTGTATATTTAGATCACTAATCAGGCAACCTACGTTTAACTAATAATTTGATGAACGACACATTATTATACAAATAAATTTAAGGAAGGTTAGATCAGCATGCAACGTGTACACGAACGGCGAGCGAGATTTTAACTCGTTCCTTTCTTTTTGCCGGTTCTCACTACTTTCTAGGAAAGGTTCGAATCGACAAGCAGGTGTTGCCATCTGTAGATAGTAGTGGGAAATTTTGAATCGGCATGCAGGTGTAGCCATCTGTAGACAATAATAGCAGTTCCCTGCAGCAAGACCCACAATACTGGTCGCTAGTTTATGGAATGCTTTCAGCGTATCATTGTGGCTGTTACGTCCTTCTATTTCGATTTCAGAATTTATTCCGTACGAATTTAATGCAATTTAAAAGAAAGATAAACTTTACAATCATTCTGTCATAAATAATTTATTAACCAAAAGTATTTATCACATATTTTAAATATTAGTGATTTTAAATATTATAGCATTAATTTGCTTTTGTATTCAA
This sequence comes from Latrodectus hesperus, assembly GCA_037975125.1. NCBI lineage: Eukaryota > Metazoa > Arthropoda > Arachnida > Araneae > Theridiidae > Latrodectus > Latrodectus hesperus. The sequence goes on from CM075855.1 coordinate 2,512,180, forward strand.
AAAATTTTTGCTTGGCTTTTCCATATTTGCTTACATTTATATACCCGCCCTGCGAGTTAACGTCATTGGCCACACCCCTTTTCAGTAATACGGTTGCAGTTTACCTTGAAGCCACGACTTCCTATAAACTCTCCTTCTTATGTTAGAAATAAACACGGATGTAATCTAAGAGGAGATGATGATGTTACGACATCCACTAAATCAGAAAGGTTGATCGACTACAGTTATCATTAATTATGTTACTTATGTGTGTTGTTATTTATGACACTTGGACAAGCCAAGCTCGCTGTGACTTGGCTATGTGAATTTAAGTCAGTAGGGTGTGTCTTTCGTTTAATCAGAGCACCACGAAGGGGAAAATACGACTTTGCTCTTCAAATCCTCCCATAGAGGGCCTTATCAGAGGATCCACTTCCTCAATTTTGACATTGATTTGAAGGAGGAGGAAATTTTTTCCAGATCATTGCACCCATGGTAACTGCCCAACGACCGACCACAGGACTTTCGATTCCACAGATTTAATGAGAACGTATATCACATGTACTCGGCGGGTCTTTGTTTGCAAAGGAATCGAACCACCACCACCCCTTCCGAACGGAAGGCCGTTGCTCTATTCACTAGGCTAACACAGCCCAAGCCAAGTTACTTATTACTATATGATATAAGAATAGGAACACGAAACATCTCTTTTTCTAATTTCTGTAAATTTCTGAAAGATTGTATCCTCTGTGTCAGATAAGATTCGGAAGTAGCTTTCCATGGTAAAATTTATGGATATGTTAACACATAAATATTAACATCCAAACATGTCCTGTATGTTAACATACATACATAATATACATTATAACATAAATATTATCATGTTATCATCCATGTGTTAACCCAATACGGTCAACATGCAAAGTTATATTTTTATCTGCTTTTAAGGTTAAGCAGCAGCTAATAATTTTTACGGATATATGGAAATTCTTTAGTGCATTATCACTCATAAAATAGAGATTCTCCATAAGTTTTTATTATCATATTTACATAAAGTCATGACTGCTCTTCTGTTTTCCTTATACAAATCAATTTAACTTTGTAAAATATCAACATTTATAGAATTTTGTCCAACATTATTTATAAGAAACCTAAGACACCTTTAATTCCTTATACATGGACCAGAACAGCATACAGTTGATCCTCTGGGGATAAAAGAATATTTCAGTAATCACATTTCAAATTCATAATCAACCTTACTAGTTAAAATTAATGCGTGATAAAAATGAATAATCAATAGTTATATCTTTCCTTTCACATAGAAAATTAACAGAATTAACCATATCAAAGTGCAATGCTTAAATTTTACCAGAAGTTAAGATTGATTCATGAAACAGTTTTTTTACATTTAGAAATGCATTATATAAATTTGAGTCCTTGAAAAATTTACCATCTTCATTAGAAAATTTAATCAATTTTTGAGTTCAAATTATTTCTTAAATTAATTCATTGTTCAAATTTTAAGATAAAGAAACTATATTAAAACAAAAAAATTGCATGATATTTTAAAAATATAAAAATTGAAAAAAGGGATTAAGAATCTGCATTTTCCTAGAAGGGGATGGAAGATAATGGCCTGACGCATGAAATTATAATCAGATTACAATATTAAAGTAAAAATAATATGGAATTTCAATGAGACTCTCAAGTAAATTAAGTGTTTTGTAAAAGAAAAAAATTCAGATCAAAGAAAATTATTGATTGTAAAATTTTTAAAAATGAAATCTTGACATTTATATGAATATAGATGAAATCTTCAACATTTAAATGCAAAAATGATGACACACTTGTCTCTGATATGACATGAAAAACCAAGATTACTTAATTTTCCCAAATATAGTAGGAAAATATACTGATAGAAATTTAAAAATGAATATGAAAATTTTGTTGCTTGGTGTAAATATTTCTTTCTTAAATATAAAATTTTCAAAAACAAAGTGAATTTTATCCATTTTTGTATTCAAATAACTTTATGTTTGGTCATATTTTAACGTAAAAACAAAGGAAATATGTGAGTCACGTACACGATATTTTATAATAATAAAAACATAAAAGAAAAGATAAATTTTAATTTTTTTAGTTGACCATGAAAGATAATGATTTTATGCATGGCATTCATTTTCTATATTTCCTATTTTCAGAAAAAAACGATACAAATTGAATTTACAACGCACTTGTAAGCACACCTGCCTATAAAATTATACAAAAATAATGACGATAAGTTAAAAAAAGAAATAAGATAGCAAAGGGAATGGAAAATTTTGGATTGATAATATTTTTATATCAAATAGTAGCTGACTTTCTAACAATTTAATACCGAATGAAAGTAATGTTTTAAGAAATGTTTATTTATTAAGTAGTAAAAACAAACTATTAACTGAACGCATTTTGTAAATTATTCCCTTAAAAATTCATAGACAGGATAAGCTGAAAGAACGCAAAAGAAATTTTACAGCCTAGATTTTACAATCATTGATCTAAAAGGCAAATATGACCACTGACATTTTATGCTTTTTGCACTAGCATTTTGGAATCTTCGATGTAGGTCATCAAATGTAAGGGGTAAAAATTAAAAATCGTTTCTTGGATGAAAAAAGCGATTCATATAGTCAAAGTTATGATTTGATATTATATAAAGTGAATAAAAATTAAAATTAACATTACACTCGTTTCTATTCTCTACACATACATTTTAATAATCAAATGTAAATTCTTCTGTTCTTATTCACAGAAAAGTACTTTTCCCCTTTCCCTACCATGTCAAAAAAAAAAAAAACTGAAAAGCAAATGATTATATCTGTACTGAATTTATCAATGCATACAAATAGAGCTGTGATTCGAGTAAATTTGAGATAAAAAAATTTAACAAAATCTTTTATTTCAAAACAAGACTTCATACATTTTTCTTACATAATAGATTAGGTAGAAAATAAATTTTTCACAAAAAATAAATCGGTGTAAAAGAAAACTCAAATAATGGCTGGTCGCTTAGAATTAAAGATCATTACGAAATCGCTGGAATTCTTTTTGGAAGCTGTAATGATGCAGAACTTTTTAAAGCTTGGTCGCATACATGTAGATATTCTCCCCATTCAGGTTTCTTAGCTGGCAATTTTTAGGGAGATGCTTCTAAAAGAGTTTTATCACACTTTTCTCTATTTATCTTCCACTTGAATTTCTTTTAAAGGAAATGGAATAGAGTAATTATTTTTTTTAAACTTTGGTGTATTTCTAAGGAAATTTTTTTAGCATATTTTTGTTCCTGAACGATAGTTGAAAAAAAAACTTATATAAAAGATTTTTCTTTTACTTTTATGCACTAACGACTTTTGAAAATTAATGTCGTGAAACACGTGTAAAAAGAAAAACGTATTATTTTGGAAACTATTTGGAAATTATTAATCATTATAGATATGTATGACATATACTATGATTAAATATGATGCATGTTAAAAATTTGTATAATTAAACTGTTTATTATGTTGTCAAAAATCAAAATTACCTGAATCAATTTATTTCTAAAGATTTCTTCACCTGATAATAAAGAATTATATAGGTTATAAAACTTTTATAAGTAATTTTTTAATCGGGAAGTTTTTTATTATTAATTTGAATGAAATCAAAGAAATCATATTCTTCATTTACGTTTATATGCGAACATCTTGCAAAAGTTTACATTTAAATCAATTTACCAAACATTGTATAATAAATTTAAATTCATATTGTGAGCACATTTTTAAAATCAAATCGTACTAATCATTTTATATATACACACATGTACATGCATACGTATCAGCTCTAAAGCAGCTAAAGAGAGATGTGCTAATATAGATAAGATAAAATACAATATGAGGAACATAAATAATCATGTAAGACAAATTTCGAAAATCAATGACAAGAATAATATAAAGAATAGGAAAAAGGCATAGGAGCCACGTAAAGAGAAAGATAATCAGCTATGCAAATTAAACACTCTTTTCATGCACGAAGGACATATGTATAAAAATTTTCACGCTATTCCCCCGAAAAGTGCCTGCATTGAAGGAAATCTGCATAAAAACATTTACATCAAAAAATAATAAATAAATAAAGTAAACAATACATCAAAGCAGTGTACTCAAATCTATAGCAGAAAAAAGACTTTCATTTAACTTTCAAGAAATAATCATTGTCTCCCTAGTTACCCTTTTGTATAATTTTTTTAACTTTCTGTTTTCGCTAGTATTGCTAATTGATAAATATACTTCATGAATTACATTAAAATCTTTTACAATAATGTTAGAAATACTACTGAAATTACATGAATCTACTGAAATTACATCAACAGAGACCCCCAATAATATTCTAAGAACTTGCGTTTCTTAGCAATAGCTTATTCATGGCAGTAGCCATGCCGTTGAATGCCGCTGAGCAACCTGAATGAATTTTGTAGAAATTATGGACTTTTATTGCATTTCTCATTACGTGCTAGATATTTTAAAAACTAACTGGCAAATGCCATTTATATTTAATAATTTATTCAATTCACCAAGTTTAACAGTGATTATGAATAATCCCGATAATTATACATAATCACCAGCTTATTACAATTACAAAATTTGTAGAAGTAAGTTGATAGCGATTAAGGTGGGACTTGTTGCTATCATTTCCCGCAACTGTAATTTTGGAGAGCTTTGGATTTTGTCAGACAGCCGCAGTGTACTGCAACATTTCAGTGACTGGTTCTCTATAAAGGATGAAACAAGTTTATCTATTCTGCTGAAATTTAAAATGATCTCCCTACACCATGATGTACATCTCCAATGAAATCCATACCATGTAAATATTAGTGGCAATGAGACTCCAGATCGATTAGCCAAAGAGGGCAGGGAAAAAGATACGCCCACTGGTTCATCACTTACATATCAAGAACTTTACTCTAATGAAAAAAATCTAGACTTCATTCAATCTGGCAAATTCCACCAACACACCAATGGTACTCTGGAACATCTCCTGGAACTCTTTTGGAAATAAAATGTGAACGAAAATCTCAAACTGCCTTGTCCAAATTCTCAAGTTGACATCTTAAATGTTTATCGTTTGAACGTGGTAGAAAAATTTATCCCACTTGTAAAAAATCCTGTGACCATCCAGCCTCATCGAAACATATTTTGGATTGCGTCAGATATTCTTGGAAGGATTTATCATCAGATCCTTTGCTAGTCATTGATTTTCTAACTGTCAACAATTTAATGGAGTGGATCTGACAAATGTCAGACCTTTAAAGAGGATAAACCAACAACAACAAAATTACTAATTACCAGCTTATTACATTACATTACCGTAGCATACTCCTTATGAAGCAATGTTTGAGATAACTTTTAAAGTAGGTATGCACACACTTTTTCCTAAATGATTATGAAATATCTTAAAAACCAAAAAACAAAAATTCAGGGATTTTAATAGAGTTATTAATAACGCTTCTCGTAAACTTAACAACCAAATAGAAGATAACTCAAATGAGAAAATTTAAGATGGATCACTAAATGTAAGTGTTTACCCGCAATTAATTTGTGATTTAGAATAAGATAAATGAAGTGTTTAACAGATATTTTAGCGATGTAACATAACAATAAAATATAGAAAAACTGCTAAGGAAAGGTGAAAAATATAGGCAAAAAAGATCTGCATGTCAAAAATGTCTAATATATCGAAATAAATAAAAACAGTAAATATAAGTAAAAACGTTTTTAGAGTATGGGTTTAGTTTGTTGTGACATGGAACTGTTTTGTATAAGTTTTTAAATCTTAATTGTTATCTTTATCAAGGGATTTTAATTAACAAGATATTAAATTTAAATAAAAATACCAGTTATTATTTATTTTAAAATTCAGATTTGCTTACGTATAAAAAAATTAAGTATTTTCTGAAATAACACACAAATTAGGCTTTACTTTACTTTCAGTTATTTTGATAATTTCTTATATTTTAACACCTGTTGAGAGAGACATTATATAACTTATGCCATACAACTGCATTAAAATATCTACTGAAATGACCAACAAAAGATAGACTATTATTTAAAGTTTTCTATCGAAAAATTATTTTAAGTTTTATTCTATGTCATTATGATGTTTCTTAAGAATGAAATATTTTACATTAGTCGAAAATATTTATCTTTAATTAAGATATCATTTCTCAATAAAATAATCTGAATTTATTACATTCCCCATTACTAATTCGGGATTTAATAAACTTACCGCTAAAAGTGATAAATATTCAATAATTTATCACATTTACCAAAATTAGTAGTGATTATGTATAATCATTAATTAATCACTTTTACCGTAACACACATATCATGTGCGTGCGTGTGTGTGTGTGTTACGGTAAAAGAGATAAATCAATGATTATTCAAATTTTTTTATCATTATATATACATAAGTATGTATGTATGTATGATGATCAAAAGAAGTTTGCAATTCTAAATAAATTTCATAGTTGTACTAAAGAATACGATATTTCGTAAGTGAAGTTTATTGATTTCCCATTTTTTGTATTAAAAGATTTTGGTTACATTTAAAATATGAAAATAACCGCATTATTTTCACATAGAAAATTACTTGAAGTAATTAAAGCTTTAAATGAGATGTTCTCTATTTCTTATGAGGCTTACATACAAAATACTATTTAACTATAAATTATTCCATTCCTTCACTAACTCTTAACAAAGGAATGTTTGATTGTAGTTGATTTATACGGAAACTATCTTTTGTAACTTTAATTAGAATTTCCATTGTTATTCTTAGAAATTTATTCAATATTTCCAAATTTATCGATTTTTTGTGCTTGTTTGTAGTTTTATCTAAAATAGGAAAATATATGGGTGAAATTCAAATGTTGGACTTTACACTTCCTTTTTTGCCTTTATATTTCTTGAAATATATAGGATACTTATTTTTAATCTTAAAGTAACAATTCATTATGAATTTACTGTTATTAATCATAGTCTAAATGGAAATGCTGGTGAATTAAATCTAAAAATTACTTTCTGAAGATGTGAATATTATACAAAAAATTAATTTTTATCTCTAAAATAAGCATTATAGCTGAGAAATCACACGTATAAAAGAAAATTACAAAAAATATAAAAATCGGATTTCTTATAAGAAATCATATCGCCAGTGATTTTTAAAAACTGATCATGTTTTGTCTTCTTTTGGCCAAGCGGATATAGTACAAGAAACAATTTTTTATTTTCCTTTTTGTTGTCATTTTTTTTTCATTTGTCGAACAATCTTGAAATTGTCAATTCTTAAACAAAAAATTAGGGTTTAGAATGGGCATATTATTTTCAATATAAAAGAATTTAACTGCTAAATAATTTGATTACATTTCAACGAATATTTTATACTTCAAATTATTTTATTTAAATAATTTGAAAGTATTTCCAAATATTTATGTAGATATTCTTAATAGGATATATTTTTATAAAATAAAAATGTCAAGCAAAATTTAAAACTTTATTATCGAATAAAATGAGGAAAATATCAAAATTTAATATTATTAAAATATCGTATATTTTTTAATTCGTATTTTTTTAATTAACTTAATTTTAATTTTATACAATTTGAAGCCTAAAAATTTTAATTTAAAATTATAAAAAATAACATTTTTATAAAAAAAAGTACTGTTTGTTTGGTTTTTGCTGACATTTTTAATATTGATAGATACTTTCAAAAAGAATTACTTTAAAATCATCTTAATATTTAGTCTGGAAATCAAGATAACTAAAATAAAGGTAAAACATTGCATTGACCAGACTCTTGGAATTTCCATTAAATGGTGTTCATATTAAATACTTAACTTTTTACCCTCTTTATGAAATTAAAATTTAAAAAAATTGCTTTGTTTAAAATGCACACATTTAAAAAAATCTCATTAAGTACTGAATGTTGAATAGTTAGACACAAATAACTTGTTAAACTTTTAAAAATGTTTATCAACAATAAAAATTGCATTTAAACTTTTCTTTCCATAGTATTTTTTTTTAATCTTGACTACTCAATGCTTATATATGTAGTGCATTCATCAATTTTTCTGACTCAAATACTGACCAAAGTTAAAGAATGACAACGAAAGTCTAATTCTAATTTTAAAAAAATGCGCATTCAGACAATCGTAACCTGTCAGACGATGAAATAAGGTCATGATATTATTTCGTCACCTGTCTACTTCTACTTCCTTATTTTATACACCATCTGCATAAAATAATTCTAAAGGAAGTAGAAAATGTAAAATAATTGGCAAAGTTAATTACAAAATGCTAATTCAAGAATATGTTTACATTTCCAAAAAATTATAACTTAAGACGATAATAAATTTAGTAAATGAATACAGTAATATGAAGAACTTGTTTTATTTTCCTAATAAATTATGAAAGTTAAAGAAAAAGCAAATTTTTAATACATTGATATATTTAGACAAAATATTTTTACAAAAATGACACAAGAAAAATATCAAAATTTAAGAGTGATACTGATTCGAACAAAACAAATAAAATTCAAGCACAGGTGCCACATAATCCAGGATGCTAAATTCTGAGTTTGGGAAATTTTTTGGCGGATTTTCTGATGTATCTGGCAACCTGGTTTTTATTACATCATAGAGATGTAGACCTATAAAAATTACGCATTAAATTATATTTTGGTAATCCTAGTATTTACGTTATCGCGTATGTCACAATACGTCATCTTGGCAACATTTCTTCATCGTCAAAAAAATTCGGAATTTGGAACCCTGGATTATAACTCACCTGTGCCAAAATCCATTTTAGATGTTCATATGAATTAATCAGCATTTTAAAAACTTGACTATAAACAAACTTTCCAAATGAGAATTCATTATGAAATCTGGAATTTACTAGTTACAATATGGCAACCTTAAAAATTTTATCTAGAAAGCGACTATTATTAAATCAAGTAAAACCATCTTCTTCTTCTTCTTCTTAGAATTGGGTTTGTATGTCATTGGGCACCTCTGCTTTTATCAGCATTTTGTACCATTAACTCCAAACCCAATGTTTCCTAGTTCCAGTTGCTCGGGTCACCCACTTTATTAATAAAGTCCGATAACCCTTTAATGGAGTCTAGGTGTAACTCTCTAGTATGGTTGATGCCTAAAGAAGTTAATCTAGGGAGGGCAAGAGCCTCGCATTAATAAATGATATGCTCTGCCGTTTCCTCTTGCGTATGACATTTCCAGCAGATAGGGTCTTGCTGAAACAGTCCCATCTGGTCAGAGAGTCAGTCATACTAGGGATAGCTTCCTGACTTTCACCAGAAGATGGTTTGGAGGTCATTTCTACCTCAAGTGAAGGATTCATTACTGCCCCTTTACAAGACTGCCTCTGAGTTCCCTTGTCTTTTTCAGCAAGGTCTACTTCAGAGGCATCACCTGCAGGTGCAGAAAGGTTTGTTATTTCTTGTGTCTTTTCAGCCACAAAATAACAATTTATAAGCTCAGGTAATATAAGTCCACCCAGCATTGCCTGAGATACTGGGCAAGGCAAATTACTCTAGAAGTTTGCCAGGCAACTAGAGGCTCCGTTAAGACACCAATACCGCGGTGCCAATTAGCCCTAGGCACGGATCGCATAACACCAGGGTTTACGGGAGCTGGTTCGCGGCCTCTGATTCTATATTCAAGGCTATCCTGTCATTCCTACAGGACGTTCGGTGATCCACCACCTACCGACGCGCCTGGTAGCTGCTTAGGCCCCAGGAAGTAAAACCATGGAAGAAGGAATATAAGAGCAGTAGTTCTAACCGCGAAATATCATGAGCGTCGGGGAAGTAGCTAGCAGACGATACTACGCCCACTCTGTCTTTCAAGAGAAACAGTACTTTTCTTATTGAGGACACAGTATAGGCAAGCATTATTTTCATTTAAATTGTACACACCGAAGTAAAAGCGATCTAAATTACTTACTATTTTTAAGAAAGTTATTTTTATTGATATTTAAGTGTTTATTTTGTATTTTTGCTAATTATTAATATTATGCATTTCATTAAAGAAATTTTAGGCGTGTTATCTCCTTATTAACTTTGAGAAGCACTTGAATATTGAATGAAATTAAATATCATATTATATTTATAATCATGAAAAATGTCACTTTTTCTTTTCTTTATTGATATTCAGTAGCAAAGTTCCCCATTCAGGTTTCTTAACTGGCAATTTTTAGGGAGATGCTTCTAAAAGAGTTTTATTACACTTTTCTCTATTTATCTTCCACTTGAATTTCTTTTAAAGGAAACGAGATAAAGTTTTTTTTTTTTTTTTTTTTTTTTTTTTTTTTTACTTTGGTGTATTTCTAAGGAAATTTTTTAGCATATTTTTGTTCCTGAACGATAGTTGAAAAGAAAAAACTTTTATAAAATATTTTTTTTATGCATTTAACGACTTTTGAAAATTAATGTCGTGAAACACGTGTAAAAAAGAAAAAAATATTATTTTGGAAACTATTTGGAAATTATTAATCATTATAGATATGTATGACATATACTATGATTAAATATGATGCATGTTAAAAACTTGTATAACTAAACTATTTATTATGTTGTCAAAAATCAAAATTACCTGACTCAACTTATTTCTCAAGATTTCTTGTACCCATGTCATTCTGAGTGATTTTATCCATGCATTCAATATTCTGCTATTTGGTTATAATTTTGCCCTTTATAAGAATGAAGTATGCTTCTGTATATAAATTTATTTATATCTATAAAGTAAAAAGATTTTTCCTTTGGTGTATTTTTAGTCCAATATTAGAAAAAAAGTTTTTATTATCAATACTTTACAAATGAATTTCGTTGAATAAAGTAATATAAAAAGTGTAATATAAAGTTAACATAACTGTAAGAAACCTAGAAACTAAATAAAAAATTTTTTTATCTAAATTTGAATTTCAATAAATCTTGATTTATTATATTTAAAAAGATTTATATAAGATAAAAATATCTTTTCAAGAAGTATGATATTTTTATATTGATGTATTGTTAAAAACTCAGTACTTTTGTTTAAAAATTGGAATTTATTCACTAGCAAAATAATTAAATGTATTCCTAAACTTATAAAATTTATCTCCTTTAAATTAATTTGCTTACAGATGAAAATTTTCTTTTATAATGATTATTCAATAAACATTCATTAAAATAATTTCTGTTTAAGCAATAAAGTTTACTTACACAAGTATATTTTCTTTCAAATATTTCAATTCAACAAGAGACTTAATAGTAAATAAAAGGCTTAGAGTAATGTTTTGGAAGACGGACGGAATATGGCACATACGTCAAGCGCTGATCAATAGGGCGGTTCCACTTGATATAATAAAGGCTTAAGAGTTCTACTATTTGAAACCTATAGAATTCTTATAAAGAAATACTTTCACTTCCAGAAAAAAAGACCACTGAGGACAGAAAACGTGTTGATTGCTTATACGTTTTCTATGCGTTTCAGCAGAGATTTTGATTTGAGAGTCACGAAAATTGAATCCACAAATAGAAAGATTTTTTACCACAAGTCTATACACACGTACAATTCTATTTTTTCTCTTCATTTTAATATGCATACAATTAACATTAATTCAACAATGAATTTGGACATTTCACAACACGAATCGTGACTCATTATTTTCAATTTCCTTCTAGAAAATAAGCAGACAATTTCCTCCGTGAGGATTCGATTATGTTATATGCAAATGTCTAATTACATATTTGATTGTATCAAAATAACTTATACCTTGGTCTTGAACAAATGTTAAATTTTTATCGATCGAACTATTCTCATACAAGTGCATGTACCTTGAGAGATTATTTTCCCTATAACTGTGGTATCTTTAGAAAGATGGCAACGCTTCGTCAATGTTCAAGTTTGAAAAATCGGTTGCGCGAAAAATAACTATTTACATTTTTTCAACAATTGCGAGGTTGTAGTTTCCTTTAATGCTAAAGTAAGTATAATAATTGAAATATTACTTATACTTTGTATCTAGAAATTTAACAGTAATTTTAATACTTTTCATAGAGACAATATAAAAAATTGCAAATGGTTAGGATTATCCTGTTCTTGATCACATGCATTTAACCCGTTAAAATATTTTATGCATCTGTCATAGAAAATTGGTATTAATTTTCCTATTTTGTTGTTGATACATGATTACCATATACATTCTGTTTTGTGAAATTCATTATTGATTTGGTTTAATACTTAATGCATTATTCAAGTTTATTGTATAACTTAAGTATAAATAAAGAATCTTCTTCGATTGAAATAAGCCAAAATCTAATAATCTGAATTTATAAATAATATTAAATGTACAGATTATGATTCTTAAATATTCAAATTGTTAAATCTTTTATGATCAAATTTTTAAGGCACCAAAATTTTCTTATTTTGTATATGATTAATGTGTTTGAATGGCATCTTTTGATGCCATTCATGTGTTTAGAAAACTTATTTAAGTTTTCTAAAAATTTGTTATGTAGTGTTTTTCATAAAGATTTCATACAGTCCATTTGTTACAATTTCTTAGAAACAAAAATGATAACAAATGTACCTAATAATATTCTTACTTACAAAAATGAAAATTTTGTCACTAACTGTATTTAAGTATCAATTGTTTGGATTTATAATTGAAAACAAAGAATCAAATTTGAATAATCTCATGAAAAATAGAAAATATAAATGTTGTAATTGTGTATCATCTCTCTTCAAATACTTAATTAAAATTTTTATTTATCAAAGTACTTACAGATTTATTTGTAACTTGAACAAAAATAAAGATATTTAAAAAGAATGAATATTCAAGAAATCTATTTGGCAAAAGGTTACACTTAAGTATTGCTTGATTTTTGGCGATTTTTTTACACTGTATTTAAAGGTCTAGGATAATTGTATCTTTCCTGGAACTTTTATATTATGCAGTTTTTGTTTTTCTCCTTATCTGCAGAAATTTATTCTCTTTTATAACATGGTCTTTTTTTTCCAGAATATTTATATTTTTTTATTTATAAATTTTTTAGCAAACTTTTTTATTGTTTTAGTATGAGGGGTGACTTGTTTTACTCTTGCTTCTTTCTGCACCTGAACTAGGATTTCACATTCTTATCCCTCTTTTCTGTATATTTCTGTTCTTTGTTCCCTAGTTCAATTTTGCAATAGTAATCTCTAATTTCTTTATTGTGCCATTTCAGTTTTTACACTTTACATTCTAAGCTTTTAAAATTCTTTACATTTCATCATAACCAAGAAGTAATTAGAATAAATCAGTTCATAAAAAGTTTCGGCTAAACTGAGTATTACGGTCTGACCTCGCGGAGCGCGAAATCTCCCCAAAGTCTTAATCGCGAAATGTGAAAAGTCGCCAAATCTAGATTTTTCTTACATCACCAAATGTGTTCTCCGTGAATAATCCCGTTTCTCATGGTGTCCCCCTGGAATGTCTCGGAGGATGAGATCCTGCACTTCCCACCCCCAATTTCCTGGTAAGGCAGGATGTCATCCATCAATTGTCATCCCCAATCGTGAGAACAGGTTGCTTAAATTTGAAAATTTTGCCATTTTCAATTTGCAAGCCATTGCATGAGTAACTCGCTGCGTTCTGTTAAATCAATCGCGCCTTGAAATGGAGACTATGAATTTGCGAGAAATACATCGTTTATGTGATAAAGGTGAAAAAGAAGTGATTATGTGGATTAATTTCTAAAAATTATTTATGTTGCAAATGTGGTGTGGAAATGAAACTTGTTGATAGAATGGATTTGAGTGATAAGTGTGAATGGAGATGTAATGTGATTGGTAAGGATAAACATGATGTAAAAAGAAGTGTTCGAAAGGGATCTTGGTTTTCCCAGGGACAATTGCCTGTGAGTGTGTTGTTAGAAATGCTGTATATGTGGGTAAACGAGTTGTCAAATAAATTTATATGTCAGGAGTTGAAAGTGTCAAGTCATGTGGTGGTTGACTGGAAAAGTTTTTGTCGTGAGGTGTGTGTAGAAGTGTGTATGAAAATGAATGAAATGATCGGAGGGCATGGTGTGATTGTTGAAATAGATGAAAGTAAATTTGGAAAGAGAAAGTATAATAGAGGTAAGAAAGTTGATGGAAGGTGGGTGTTTGGAGGTATTGAAAGAGAATCTGGAAGGTGTTTCATGAAAGTTGTTGCATGCAGGTCGAAAGAAATATTGTTGCGAATCTTGAGAGAGAATGTTTTGCCTGGTAGTGTAGTTATATCCGATTGCTGGAAAGCCTACGATTGTTTATCTGGTGAAGGCTTCCAGCATTTAAAAGTAAATCATAGTCTGCATTTCAAGGACCCTGATTCAGGTGCATATACGAATACGATTGAAGGGACGTGGAGTGCTATAAAAAGAAGCCTAAAAGGAACCCTGCAGGTAGGTGATCAATTTGACTCCTATCTTGCCGAGTATATATGGCGGAAAAAGCACTCCGCGTCCAGCGATATTTTTAAAGACTTCATCGATGATGTAGTGACTGTTTATAAACCTTTGAATAAAGATCCAGATCCACAAAATGAGACGGAATACAAAGGAAAGGTTGCCGATCTGGCCTACCCTTGGCGAAAAAAATCGCCAAACTTAGACCGTATTACTCAGTTTTACCC